>ML342534.1:6408-24757 GCA_005239505.1 Nicotiana paniculata
ATGAGGGGTTGGGGGGGGGGGGGGTAGTGGTGTTAAGTTAATTAAGGCAAGAATAAATCCGGCAGGTGTTGGGTCGGGTAGGATATAGGTTTGGGCTTGGGTGTCTTTGGGCCAATGTTATAAGGTGTTTGGGCTGGCTATAATTTAGGATATAATTGAAATAGAAATAGGCCATTTGTTAAATACCCGAATTAAATTAGTCGAAATAATTTATAACATAATTTCTAATAAAAAAAGAATTCTATGCATGGAAATAATTAAAAAAATGATTATTTGGTATTTAAAAATATAAAGGACTAATTTCTGGTAAAAAAATAGTATAAAATTATATGCATGGGCTATAATTGCAAAGTTATTGCAATTATAGCCAAAAGGTGCCAATTTGGCTTTTTATGGCATAATTTGGCCTTAATAGGACCATAAATTGTAAATTAAATCAAGAAATAATTTTGAAATCATTTGTGATGAAATTTTGTAAATATTTATTGAAAATAAAATACTGGACAAATTTATAAAAATGTAGAAAAAATTATGTAAAAACACCAATTGCTATTAATGCATGATTATGAAGGTATATATGTAATTTTAAATATATTTTGGAAAAAATTAGGTATCAACACCTAGCTGGTTTCTGTAATTTATGTTATGACAAATATTTCTTTAACTCTTTTTATTTTTATCTTTAGGTCGGTTCAGAGTTTGGATTGTTCATCAAAGAGGTATACCTAATTATTGATTTTTAGGCTTCTTTATATATATATGTAAGCCTCTTATTGTTAGATACATTTTAAGCTTTTTTTGATTTTCTAGGTTTTTAAGAACTGGGTAGCATTCGAGAGCTATTAAATGATTCCATCAAGACTGTGTTAAATAGTCAACAGGATACTAACATCGATGCTAATGTTTCATTCAAAATATAGTCATTTTGGAAAATATTTTTACCTTGTTTCTGTTTATATTAGCATTCATAATTTATATAGCCTTTGAAATTCTACTTGCAGTTTAGTGGCAGTTCTGAAAAAAATGATAAGCATTACAAAGTAAAGAACATACGACATCATCATGGCAGTAGTGCTAAACAAGTGTTAGGCAGCAACACTAAAATAGGTTATTTAATAATTTTAACACAATTTGATGACATGTCTTACATAGGTTAAACATATTACTAAATTATCAATAAATAGTCTACATTACGTTTCCAATTATTGTTGTAGATACAGGCCATGGACATTCAAAAAGAGGATAATGTTCATGTATCATATCCAATAGGTGTTGACTTATCTTCCCAATTTCAAGAGGCATTGAAGAAAGAAACTGCAGGTATGAACATACTTTTTCTATATATTTTACAATACATATTACATTCTACATGAGATTATTCCAACAAATTAACTATAACTTAATTACAATTTATCTATAATTTATTTCTGTTTATTACAAATTATTGACAATTCTCGTTCATTGTATATATTTGTTGTGATAGAGAAGGAAAATGTGCATTTGGACTCTCCAAATCAGGATGAAAATGTTGCCATACAAGGAGAGCATTTCAATGAAAAGAGACTATTCGCTTGCATTCTCTAATTCAAGAAGCAAATATTTACCATCAGGAGAGGATTGCAACAATGATTTCAGTGGTATTAATTATTACAAGATAATTTTTGAAAAAACAACTTACAATTTATAATTTTCCAACATATCTGATACAAGAAAAATATAATGTTATTCTTTTGTTTTTAACTTTGCAGGTGAACCAGTCGACTTCATCAATATAGCTGACTTGGACAATGATTCTATGTCTACTTTATGATTTTGAGCTGCCCAAGAACTTCTCATAAATAGTTAAGTTCGACGAGGTTATTGAAGATGAAACAAACCCTGTACAACAAGCAAGAATAAGGGTTCCTGGAAAGCATGATAGATCCGTCTTTCTCCTTTATTTCAGTTCTGGTGGAAGCACTTCTATTGGACCTCCTCCAATTTTCAACATCAAGAATCATTTATTGGGGTTATTGGCGACTATGTTAATTATGATTTGTTGGAAGAATCAATAAGTTGTTATATTTAGGTATCGACACGAGTGCAAAGAGGTTAGATTCTTGTAACGATTCGACCGGTCGTTTTGAGCTCTAGCGCATCGTTCAGCGGTTTGAAGTCATGAACGGCTCCATTTCAGGTATTATGACTCGTAGGCATGGTCGGAGTTGTATTTCGGGAAGTTCAGAGTCAAATTCGAAAGAAAATTCTCATTTCAGAAGCCTTAAGTTGGAGAAATTGACCAAGATTGGAATTTTGAGTAAACGACCTTCGAATCTGGATTTGAAGGTTCTTGTAGGTTTGTATGATGATTTCGGTCTTGGAATTGCTCCATATGGTGATTCTAGAATTGGGAGCACGATCAGAAGGGAATTCGGATGTCCGTAGGTCATTTTGAAGTCATTTGGCTAAAGATAGAAATTTGAAGGTTTTTGAGAAATCGGACCGGAAGTAGAAAATTTGATATCGGGGTCGGAATGCGATTTCGAAAAGTGGAGAAGGTCCGTAATGTCGAATATGAGTTGTGTGCAAAGTTTGGGGTCAATCGGACGTGATTTGATAGGTTTCGACATCGGAGGTGGAAGTTTGAAATTTCAAGTTCATAAAGTTTGAGTTTTAGTGCGATTCGTGATTTCGGCATTGTTTGATGTGATTTGAGGCCTCGACCAAGTCCGCATTATGTTTTGGAATAGTTTGGTGTATTGGACGGTGTCCCGGGGGCCTAGGGTGGATTTCGGGTGGTTAACAGATCAAATTTGAAGTTAGAAGAGGAGCTGGGATGCTGGTGTCAGGTGTGACCGCACCTGCGAGGATATGGCCGCAGGTGCGGCTATGGCCCTGCAGGTGCGAAGATTTGCTGGCTTGGCTGGGAGCGCAGGTGCGATGAAATTTCTGCACCTGCAAAGGCGCAAATACGGACAATGGGTCGCAGGTGCGGATTCGGCTGGAGGAGAAGGAAGCCGCAGGTACGGGCTCTTGGGCGCACCTGCGGAAGTGCGGGTGCGGAGAGTTTATCAAAGGTGCGAAAAATGGCCTGGGCAGAATGTTTTAAAATCGAGATTGTTGGTCATTTCTCTCATATTTCTCATGGATGGGGCGATTTTAGGAGAGCTTCAAGAGGGATTTTTACCATGCATTACTAGCTAAGTAATTTCTTCATGATTTTAAGTTAAATACAAGGTTTATGCATGGGATTAGACATAGAAATTAGTAGGAAATTGGGAAATCTTGAAGAAAACCTAGAAATTTGTATTTGAATTTTTAGCCACGAATTTGAGCATGGAATTTAGAGTAAATTGTATATTTGAGTTAGTAAGACTATGGGTAGGGTATATCTTCGAGAAATTTCGGAATCCAGGCACGTGGCCCCGAAGGAATTTTGGTCAATTCACTGACGGAGTTGGGAAAGTATATAATTTGAATTTGTTACGAGTATTAGAATGAATTTTCATTGCTTTTCCCGTTATTTGGTAGTTTTGGGGCGTTGTACATCCATTGGAGTCATCGGAAGGGCTTGGAAGCCAGTAATGGGATTTCGGAGGGAGGTAAGTCTCCTTTCTAACTTTGTGAGGGGGAATTGTCCCCCTAGGTGAATTATTTAAGTATGTGCTACTATCTGCGGGGGCTATGTACGCATGAGGTGACGGGAGTCCGTGCATAGCTACTATTATGCCATGTACGGGTAGTCTACGACCCACTAGCATGCCTTACATGTTGTATCTATGATCCTGCCAGTAATATTAGACCGCTAATATAATCGAAATAGTAATTGAATATCTAAGACGACTAGAGTTCATTTTCTTAATCATCTAGAAAGAGAATTGATTTCCTCCGTGGACAATTGTAAAGCTGATAAGGTTATATTATTGAATATTGTTAAACTTGGCAAATGAGTTTCAAAACAAAGATTTAAATGCTAATTTTCGTGTTCCTTTAAGAGGATTTTATCATTTCCCGAGAAGCTGTTTTCTTGATAAAAATGCGGATTTATTATGTGAATACGTGTACATATGAGCACGTCAGTCGCATGTATGATTCGCGAGCAGGTTAGCCTTATTATTATTATGTTGACCACGTCGCATGATTGATTCACGAGCGGGAAAATAGATGCATCTATGGTTCGACCCGTTCGACCCTCGGCAGTGCACAGTTTATGTTTATGTTGGTTCGGGCCGTCGACCCTCGGCATTGCTTGCGCATGATATTTACTGCGTATTTGCTGTGATTTATACATGTTTATCGGCCTAAGGAAGTTTTAATGGCCAGTTATGAGGAAGGAGAATTGATGTGTAAAATTGAAATAAGTCTGATGTTTCTTATCCCTGATTATAATTTAAATTGTCAATTGAAATGATGAAGATTTAAAGTGTTAAATGTGGAAGGAGTTGATATTATTTATTCCTGATTTTAATAAGTTGTCTATGACATTCATGCTTAGTGTCTCACTTGAATATACTAAATTGACCTCTAGCAAGTGTCTAATTCGGCCTCTCGTCATTACCTCTCTGAGGTTAGGCGGGAGACTTACTGAGTACACGTTGTTTTCGTACTCATGCTACACTTGCTGTTCATTTTTATTGCACAGGTACTTTCACAGCGATGTCGCTTGTTTGGAGACTTAGGCGAGCTGTATCATCCGGAGGCGATCCGCAGTTGCCAGAGTCTTCCTCGTATTGTATTCATTTTGTTTTAAATTCCATTGTCCAATTTGTATCTCGAACAAGCTTTGTAATGATTGTATAAATTCTTAGAAAATCCTCCTGCACTAGTGACACCGGGTTCTGGGATGTGTATGAGATGTATTTTATAAAAAACAAGGAATATTAAACTATCATATGTACTTAACAAATTTTGTTTAGTTATTTCGTAATAAGTTAAAGGTAATGATTTCAAAAATATTAAAACATGAATTTATTTCAACTAATTAATGATTGTCTTGCCTGACAATGGTTTCCGGCGCCATCACGACCTTAATAGATTTGGGGTCGTGACAACATGGTATTAGAGCACTAGGTTCCCTTAGGTCTCACGAGTCATGAGCAAGTCTAGTAGAGTCTTGCGGATCGGTATGGAGACGTCTGTACTTATCTTCGAGAGGCTACAGGGTTGTTAGGAGTACTTCCTTTCTTGATTCCTCATCGTGCGATTTGATTCCTTTGAGGCTTATGCCTATGATTATTCCTACTCCATCTTACGTGTCGCAAAGCGCTTGCTATGAATCGGGATTTTGAGGAATTGAAATGGTGCTACAAATATGAAGCGAGATGTTTTTCATGTGAATTGGTTGGGGTTGTTGTTGTGGCCCTGCAGAAGGATAATATGTTGTTTCAGCTCAGTAGCTGTGTTTCTGAGAGCCTTAAGGCTATGCACAGGTAATGATGATGCTTACGATTGGTTATCGCGCAATGTCGATAGGATGATAGGATGCTTGCCCATATGTTGGGGCTGATGAATGGCTTGAATGGAGGTCTTCTCAGGGCATGATTTCGAGATTGCAGCATTTTAGTTCCGACAGAGGAAATGCATTTGGACTATAAATGGTCAGGTTTTGGATTGATAAAGTAGTAAGACTTGGTGTTTTCAAGTAAGGTGGGATATTCACCTGTGATGTGAAATAGTTGTCATTAACCGAATGGAATGTGTTAAGTCTGTCGGTGATATGGTTTCTTCGGTTGCATTAGGATAGAGTGTTGTGAAGTAGTATTGAAGAAGCGGTTGTTAGAGATCGTGGTGCGTGGTGGTTCAGGACTAAATAATTAATTCTAATGAAGGCAACTCGAGATAAATGATCTTTGGAGAGTTTGAAGTCGTGGAGAACTGATGGATTAAGAGCTACAGAGAGTGATATTGAATTAAGGCAGCAATTGGGCAACATACGACGAAGGAAGACGTGAGAAGTGCTAGGCGGTGGTTCCCTTTTCTAAGAGGCCAGGTGTAAGGAACGGAAATCAGGCAGTTATTTAAAGGAATGAGATTAACAATGGGGAGAGTGGCAGCGTAGCACAGGTTTAGTGGTAAGATAGCTGCCTACCTTGAGGGAAGGTTTCAGAGTTTTAGTGGATGGTTTGGGTCTACAAGCTTAAGTTGAAATGTGGGTTATTTCGGCGAAAGGTTGGGTATAACATGGAGGAGTCATTAGGAATGAAGAATGACGCAATGTGGCATGAATCTGAAGATGTTGTAGCGCATATAGTAGATGTCAAGGAAGAGCGGACAGATTGGTAAAGTTGGTGAATGAGAACAGGCTTAGGATGGGATATTAGTTTTGTAGAGGGTGTGTAGTACGACGTCGTTGGAAGGTGTCAGTTGGTGATTTCCACAGGTGGGTTATCTCCTGTGAGTAGGTTAGCAGTTGTGTGGTTGGCAAGTCTCTGTGAGGGGTTCTAGTGGCTATTCGGTAGGAGGAAGAATGTGTGAATGATGCTAGAGAATTTGAGTATTTAGGGAGTGCTAACAAGAGAATTTGGAAGAATTGGACGGATTGGTTGAGCAAGATCATGTTAACAAAAGAGAAAGGATCTCGGCAGGGTCTAGAGTGGTACAAGGAGTAGCTTCGGGCTAAGTGGGGAAGTCCCACCACCTGCAGTTGGGTTGCAGGATTGTGTTATCATATGGTTGTAGATTGTCGGTTTGTTGGCAAGTTATTTAAGCTAAGGGGAAAGGAGTAAAATGGTGATTGTGCGTGGGATTTGATAAATGTGTGCAAAAGTTGGCCCTGTTGGACCAGGGTTAGCCTTTCAAAGATTCAAAATTTATGCTTAAGGCATAGGTGAGTTGTAAGGTTAGTGACTCAGTCACGTGTTACATTGAAAAGGGTATTCGTGTTCTAGGAGAACCTTGGAGTTGATTGTATTCGGGACCAGTCAGAGTGGGTGACTCTCAATAGCAGTCCTAGTGAATTCAAAGTTAAGAATGCAACGTTTAAGGGTTAAAGGCATCCGTATGATCAAGAATTGAGCTTTTGCAGCATAATTTCAGAGAAAGGGAAAATGGTTGGAGTGTTCTATGTTATTTTCAGCATGCAGGGTAGTATTGGAGGAGTGAGAGAAATAAACTTCGGGTTATAGAAAAACAGGTTGCAGGATTTAGGCAGCATGGTCTCGTGAATCAAGGTCACTCGGGATGAGTGAGGGTTGAGTTTTCTATGAGTTGAAGGAAGTTACTATTATTACTGAGGAAATTGAAGATGATTAAAAGGAGATAGGTTGATTAGCCATGGTTGAAATGGCACATTTACGGCAGTGAACAGTTCCTTCGATGTGATTAAGTTATGCATGTGGTTTTTGCCGGTGTGTGCGGGGCTTGTCGGTCGTCGTAATAGATTTCATGTTGGAACATTCGAGTGATATGGCGTGTCAAGTGTAGGCGGATCCCAGAAGGGTTATGGTGGTAAAGACTACTACTTAAGGATTTGCATGTTGGGTGATTGTGAGAATTCACTCTTGTGTTGAGATGGTACTCTTGAATTGAGTTAAGTAAAAGGTTTCTATATGATGAAGTGTTCACCCTATTAGTGGTTCAGAAGTTATGATGGAATTCTTGCGCTATCTCATAGTGGAATGTTAGGTGTGGTAAGCAGTATGTAACCGGGAGTAAGAATCGAGATTGCGGTTCGATGTTAACCAGAATGTCATGAGCTCGAATGAGCAAGAAAAAAAGTGATTTGAAAGTTCAGAGTAAGCTGGTGTTATCTTCAGTGTCACCTGAGATCAATATTCGGTGAAAGAGGCTTTGTACCCTGGTCATGGGTTCTTGATGTGTTTTGCAGTATTAGTGTGGTCGGTGATGCGGAGGTGTAGACTTGTTACCTGGTATGGATGTTTGTGGGAGTGTAACCACTAGAAGATTGCATAAGTGTGACATGTAGTCACTTAATGGATTGAAGATTTGGACGGAGTATAAAGAAGTGCAATATTGCTTATTTGAGAATTTATGCCTAGAAGGCGTTCAGTTCATTTGGTTGTAGATTCGGGCGCATATGCGGATGCGCATGTGCGAGGTGATGGAGCACAGAAGCGATGTTTCACAGGTGCAGATGGTAGCTCGCACCTTCTATGTCGCAGAAGCAGGTATGTTGTCCGTAGGTGCGAGGGCCGAGTCCTCAGCTGATTTTGCGAAAGAGAAGGTTATGTCGCAGAAGCGACGCCGCAAAAGCGGCTAATGTGCCGCATGTGAGATAATGCTGGCAGAAGCTATAAATCGAGGGTCTTGGTCTTTTCTTCATATTTTGAGATGTGGGACTCGGATTGAGACTATATTTGGAGAAAATTTCACCATATGAATTGGGGTAAGTGTTCTCTACTCGGTTTTGGTTATATATCATGAATGTATCTCCATTTTCAGCAATTTGTTGATGAATTTGAAGAGGGAATTGGGGGGGGGGGGGTTTGGCCTAAAGTTTCCTAATATGAATTTTTGGGTTTTGAACATCGAATTGGAGTCGGATTTAAGTGAAACTACTATGGTTGGACTCGTAATTGAATGGGTTGTCAAATTTTGTGAGTTTTGTTGGGTTCTGAGGCGCGGGCCAGGGTGTGATTTTTGATCGGTTTTGGGTTTTGATTTAGGATTCGATCTTTATCATTTGGAATTGTTTTCTTGGGTTGTATTTGATGTATTTGAGTTGCTTTTGGCTAGTTTTGAGATGTTCGGAGCTCGTTACTCGCGTGATGGCATCATTGGATCATCGCTTGGCTTGCTCGGTATTGGTATTGGCTTGTTAGAGGTATGAAACCCTGAAATATGTGTTATGTGATTGGTATTGAGGTGACGGACATGGTAGGTGATGGGCGTGTGGGCGTGAACTGTGGGGGATTGTGTCTTGGTCCTTCCCGTGAGACTGTAAAGTCAAATAGCTTATTGTTAATTACTTGTTCCCTCGGTCTTCTAGAAATTTGATTTCCATTCATGTTATGAACCATGCTTAGGCCATACAATATCACTGTTGGGATCCACAATGGTTGTGTACTTGTTGAATTAGCTGCTATTTGTTGTCTTGTACTCAACCATAGTTTTACTTGCGTATCATATCTCTGTCTCCTCTTGTTTCTTGTTGATACTTGTTATTATTTTTTTGGGCTGATTTGTATGATATAGGAGAGCCCGAGAGACTAGAGAGGTTAGTGACTGAGTGCCAAGCTGTGAGCTATGTGAATGTATATGGATCGGGCTGCACACTGCAACGAGCCTTGTGGCTATTTATGTATATGGATCGAGTTGCACGCTGCAACGAGCCTTATGGCTATTTATGTATATGGATCGGGCTGCACGTTTCCACGAGCCTTATGGCTACTTATATGATTGGATCGGGCTGCACACCATAACGATATAGCGCTTGGGCGGAAGGAGTCCCTCCAGAGTCTACACACCCCCAGTGAGGGCAGTCGATTATATATATGTTGATCAGGCAGCACACCGCAGCGGGTATTGTACAGCGCTGAGTGATTTAGTGTGCTGAGCATTGAGCATATGAGGGAGAATGTGAGACAGTGAGATTGAGTACTCTGAGAGTGTGAGTACATGAGCTCATCATCGAGATGCATTGCATTTGTCATGCGTGCTTGAGATATATTTCCTTTTGCTACCCAGCTTTGGGACATTTATGATTTTACCTGTATCTTGACATGTAGGCATAGAGACGTACTTTCCTCATGCTATCTGAAAATGAAACATTCTACTTATTGTTGAAAGGATTTTTGGGAAAAATTACAGTTTTCAAACTCACTCGTATTTTCTGCATTTTCGGTAAAAGATTTGGGTTTTCACTGAGATACATGAAAATCATGCTTGTTTTATGGAACTGTGAACGAGCTGAGCATTTTATTTCTTAGATACCCCTTTTATTACTTGTACGATGCTTTTATGAATTGTTATGGAAATATTGGTATTTGGACCGACCTTTGTGTTAGCTTGTCACTACTTTCAACCTAAGGTTAGGTTTGTTACTTACTGAGTACATGAAGTCGGTTATACTCATACTACACTTCTGCACCTTGCATGTAGACGTTGGCTGATGCTGTTGCTGTGTTCGTGGTAGCCTTAGATCTATAAAACTCTGTTTATGTATTTTTCAAACAGACTATGTATTTATTTCATTTCAACTTTGTAAAATCTAATCTTAGAAGCTCATGATTTGTACTGCCAGTCCTTGAGAAATGTATAAGATTTAGATAATTCCTTTACTTTATTGTCTTGTTAGTATTATTGGAATTTGATAGTTATTAGTTGGCTTATCTAGCGGATCGGATTAGGTGACATCACGACTAGTTAATTTGTGGTCGTGACAATTCTACTCTTTTTTCATATTATCGAGGGCATAAAATTTATGAATTTTCAATTGCAACTACATATTAATTGTACTTTATATTTCTTTAAATAGGAAGAAGGAACCTTATACTATAAAAGATAACCTGCTCAACCTGTGGTTTGATCTTGGAGTGGAGAAAGTTCATAAAAAGAATCGGTTTTATATTTTGGCACATCCTGGACAAATCCTGAACAACACGGTACACTCATACCCTAGCATATAATTATAAGCTGAACTTTTATGTTCTTTTCGATATCTGTATAAACTTTGTTTAAAAAATATAGTTAAATTGTCTGTTGTATTGAGAAATTATGTCATTTATTTTTTTGCAACACATTGATATTATGTTATACTATTTGAGAAAGAGAGGAACGTATAATCCTGAAAATAGAAATCGGTTTACAACCATTGACTGCATTTTCATATCACAACCCAAAATCCGTTAGTCGTGATGGCACCTAACCCAACCCGCTAGGTAAGCTAACTAGTAACTATCCAATCTCAATCACGTTAACAAGTCAATTAAACAGGATAAATTATCTAGATCTATTACATTTCCCAAGGACTGGTAGTACAAATCATGAGCTTCTACGAATGGAGTTTACAAAGCGAAAATGAAATTTATACATAGTCTGTTTGAAAAGAACAAAAATAGAGTTTTATAATCTAAGGCTACCCCGAACAAAGGAGGCAGCTACAACAGGGACGCCGGTACATTTTAAAGTCCCGTAACCATCGAACATAGCAACAACAACAACCGACATCTGCACGCAATGTGCAAAATTGTAGTATCAGTACAACCGACCCCATGTACCGAGTAAGTAACTAACCTAACCTTAGGTTGAAAGTAGTTACAACCTAACACTAGGTCGGGTCCACTGCCAGTATTCTACAACAGTTCGCAACAGTGTAATACAAGTAATAAAAAGAGTATCTCAAAAGTAAAATGCCCAACTCATTCACAGTTCCAGATCTTTTGCGGAAAATGCCGAAATGCAGGTAAGCTTGAAAACTATGATTTTTCCCAAATCCTAAGTAAGATGTTTCATTTTATTTTCAAATAACAAGTATAAAATACCTCTCTAAGCCCACATATCAATGTGTATAATAAGTCATGGATGATGTGATACTATATAGCATGAGGAAAAATGAATCTATATGCAAATGTCTGTATGTCATGTGTGCATGAAAATGTTTGTATGTCATGTGTGCATGCAAATGCCATACATCTCGTCCACACACGTTTATAGTCGACTGCGCTCACTGGGGGTGTTCAAACCCCGGAGGGGCTCCTACAGCCCAAGCACTATAATCCGCACGGACAACTCACGTGTTGCACGGATAACTCACGTGCCATAATATCAATATCTGGATCCGCACGGACAAATCACGTGCTATGATATCAATACCTGGATCCGCACGGACAACTCATGTGTTGCACGGATAACTCACATTTTATGGTATCAATATCCTCACAACCAGGCCCCGGCCTTACTCAGTCATCAATCTCTCCAGTCTCACTCACGAGCTCACAGTGGCATGAAACTATCCCAACAACAAGAATATTGTGTATCAATAGATAACAACTGAGACTTAGATATTATATGAATGCATGAACATGACCGGATACAAAATATCAGTGACGTCTGTGAAATTACAACAAGAAACGACCATTATGGGGCTCGAAAATATCGGCATAAAGTCTAAACATGATATCTAGCATGATTGATAGCTCAATTACTTTATCACATGGTGACAACACAGATATAGACAAAATAGGGCAATTGTACTGAGCCGTGGGAACCATAGAGTCCCATTTCACAAGGTGCACGCCCACACGCGCATCGCCTAGCATGTGACTTACCTCAATACCAATCACATAATATGTAATACGGGGTTTCATACCCTCAACACTAAGTTTTGAAGAGTTACTTACCTCGAACAAGCCAATTCCAATACCGAGCAAGCCAAGCGATGCTCAAAAAATGCCATCTCGTGCGTTCCGACCTCTACACGGCTCAAAACTAACCAAAACCAACTCAAATACATCAAACAATACTAAAGGAACTAACCCAAATCGAAAAAGGTCGAATCTTTAATCAAAAGCCCAAAATCGGCCAAATAGCCCAACTCAAGCCCGTACCTCGAAACCCAAAAAAACTCACAAAATCCGACAATACATTCAATTATAAGTCCAACCATACTAATTTCATCCAATTCCAACTCCGAATCGATGTTCAAAACTCAATTACTCACCTTAGAAAAGTTTTTGGTAAAAATCAAAAATTCTCCAATCAAAATGAAATTCTGTGATCATATTAAAATACAAAAATTCTAGTTAGATAATGAAACTCATGAAAATATGAGATGAACGCCGCAAAAATCACCTCAATCGGAGCTCTAGAACTCAAGATATGCTCAAAATACCAAAAGAATGCAGTCTGATTTTCTTTATAAACAGGGATTTTCGCTTCTGCGATAAAAACTCCGCACCTGCGCATTTTCAGCTGTCATTTCCACTTTTGCAGACCATTTCTTGCACTTGCGGGGCCGCAGATGCGGACCCAACTTCGCGTCTGCGAAAACACCAGCACCAGCTCTCTACAGCGACACTAAAATAAGCATAACTCCCTCATACGATGTCCAAATTTAACGATTTTTTCGCTATGGCTTCGTAATTACAATACGGATCTAATGATTCAATAAAAACAGAAATTGGATCTTATTTTATTAATGTGGTACCATTTATGCTTGAAGAAACGACATCGAAACATAAAAAATGAGCCAAACACAACTCAAACCTATCCGAAACTCAACCGAGCCTCTCGGGACCCTGTTCGCAATACCAACAAGTCCCATATCATAACACAGACCTAGTCGAGGCCTGTAAACACAAAAAACAACATCAAAACGACGAATCACACCTCAATTCGAAATCAATGAACTTGAAACATCAAACTTCAACAACTGATGCTGAAACCTATCAAATCACGTCCGATTGACCTCAAATTTTGCACACAAGTCACATTTGACCGTACGGAACTGCTCCAACTTCGGAATCAAAATCTGACCCTAATATCAAAAAGTCCACTCCCGGTCAAACTTTTCAAAATTTCAACTTTCGCCATTTCACGCCAAATTTAACTACGGACCTCTAAATCACAATCCGGACGCGCTCCTAAGTCCAAAATCACCTAACGGAGCTAACAGAACCATCAGAATTCCAATCCAAGGTCAAATACTAAAAAGTCAAACTTGGTCAAACCTTTCAACTTTAAAACTTCTAGCTGAGAATCATTCTTTCAAAAAAATTTCGAATAACCTGAAAACCAAAATCGACGATTCACAAAAGCCATAATACATCATACGGAGCTACTCATGCCCTCGAATAACCGAGCGGAATGAAAATGCACAAAATGACTGATCGGATCGCTACATCCTCCCCCCACTTAAACATATGTTCGTCCTCGAACGTGCCTAGAGCTGTTCCAAAAGTCATCAAGTCACCGTGTAACCTTACCATGAACATACCCGGGGGTGATCCCACGTCACCCTATCCCATATAGGTTTGATAACACAACATGACTGAAATTTCTTAATCCAACCTAACATATATGTCTTAGAACCCAATTTCCAACATCCGAAATTTTCTATAAGATCAGATTCTCGCATCTACACACTATATAAATCTGAACAAGTTGTATCAAGCCATATTCGTAATCCAAGATATAATCACATGATATACCTCAAAACTCAAATACTCATAGTGATAATTGCTAATCACAGTAACTGCTCAAAACAACTCAATGCTGGTAATAAACCTCTTATAAAACAAAGCCTCGTTCTAACACCTTCATATACTGCCAATGATGAAAGAAACACGCAGAAACTCATAACCATTCTTCGGATCAACAAGTTGTGGAACTCCCTCTCCTTCGATAGGGACTATAGCAAATTTCTAAGCCGATCAGCATCAATATCCTTCAAAATATATCACAACTAGATCTGATAGCACCCATTATAGGTACGATGACCTCCTCCCACCTAACATAATCACTCTAGTGATATGACACATCAATACAGCTTAAAGCCACAACATGTGTAACCTGTGTAACAAATAGCAACATTCCAAATGTACTCAACCCTGAAAATGCTTCAAACGAGAGGACTGTTCTCCCTGCTTAACAAGTACCATCACAACACCATGCTAAGGTCCTAGCACACACTATAAAATAAAAACACATGAATCCAACACAAAGGATCATATCTCAACATAACTTCGTTGCGATGCGTGGCCCCATCCAAACACTGGTCCATATTATATACCTCGATTCGCTTTGATCAAAATCAATAACTACATGAAATTTGACATCAAGTACCTTAAGTGATTTACCATAACCACGGGGAATAAGACGATACAATGCCACACAAAGCCTGAAAGAACATAACTAATATGCCTTCAATAATGCAATACCCAATTACTCATCTCGCTCAAATTTCGCTATAAGACCCCAATAGAACCGCACCCTATGTGCATATAACTAACGAATTGCAACTCCTCGTAGCATAGAAGAGTAACTCACAGATCATTTTAGAACACAAATAAACTCAACAACAACCGAATGGCACATCCCTCAACAATAGCACTATGGAGCCAACCAATCCAGCTCGGTGTAGAATGCACCTCCTAATTGGGCCTATCAATGAACCCACGAATCAGCTCTAGACATCCACAAATAGTTAAGTAACCCTCCAAAAGTCCACAATGACAGAATCACAACACATACTATCATATGTATAGACTTGTTCACATCTTCAAAGTTCACAGCCACGAAATAACCTATTTATTAGAACTCTAGTCTCCAAATCCATAGAATATATGAATCACCATATTTGATCCCAACTCCACCGCCAGAATGTCTAACACATATCTCACACACGATCATCACGTGAGAAAATAATTCTTCCTTGTCACATAGCAAAATACGAATATCAGCAGTCGATCGACCAGGAGAGTGCCGCAATACCAATGAAGTATCCATAAATCAAAAAAGATGGGCCCTTCTGAAATGTACACTCTCATCAAGACATACCAAATAGTAATGTCATTTACCTAGTCATATGAAACCGTCCATGCTGCCTAAGGACTCATCACCTTTCCTTGAAAACCAAATCGTGCCTTACACATGCAAATCTCAATCCTACATAACACACCACATATACCATGCCATCATATGAAAAATACAAGAACTCCATAATCTACTCCAGTAGTCACAAACAAATACATACTCAATTAGCTAAGAACTTTCCCTTTGACCCCATCTAGGAGAAATCACTATACACCACATGCTCCTCACACCAGTAGGAAATATACTCCCAAACCGTGGTAGAAACTATTGAGATTTTTTCGAAACCCATTTGCACATGATTAAGCCATCAAAACTAAATCTATTTAACTCAACCAAGACACGCCAGTCACCAAAAACCCAAGAGCATTGCCATGAAACACATGTAGAAACCCCCCACATCATAAGAACCCAAAGAACCGATCATATCCATTACCATGCCGATCTAACCTACTACCAAGATGTCTTATTTCTCCAATTCCTTTCCAAATTGCCTTTATATTGATACTTATCCTTGATAAAACACGACGATCCCTAACCAAAATTCACCACACAAGAGAATAAAAATGCCACAAGTCTCGACACCATCCAATGAAAATCTCAGTTTCTAGCCATATAGAATTCTTGAAAATTCCAAATCGCTACATATAAATTCTAAATTCATTAGAACCGTTCTCGAGAGTCATCCACTCTTCTCAAATCTCAATTAAACCGACCCAACGGACCGAATGACCTTTTCCCCATTAGCACACCAACACCCAAGGGAGTAACCCACACTCCTAAGTAGCTGAGCAATTCCTACTTCATGTAAACTAAATCCTTCATAAATAACTACTCAATTATTTTATGATTCCCATATACCCATAGAGTGTAATACAACCCGCATCCAGAAATTTCCTTACTTGAGTCATCCTCAATCTCAACCTCCCGCAGTCATATCTGATACACCAATATACTTAAAAAAAACCAATACAACACATAATCATGCAATCAACTCGTCAATAGCAGACTCCCCCACTTGGCTCAAAGCCATGGATCAAAGCACACAATGACTCACAATGCCCATACTCTATTACTGACATACTACCGCAGTGAGATTCAACTAAATCCTTCCTGAGCTCCTGTAACGCAAACCATCATGTACTTCAAATTATTTTTGAATCTCGCATTCACCCTTGTAGCAATCAATCTAACTCTCATAAGCGACCCAAACTCAAATTGCAACATATATGATTCACTGGTAAAGGATAACTCGCTACAAAACAACATAGGGGATCACACAACATCAGGACACCCCGTAGGAGATAACCCTACCTGCTTAACCTCAAACTGATATCTCTCTATACTCCTCCATAATCATAACTATTACACAATCACTTAATCTCCCTGAGTCTTAAATCATAACACAACATGAAGATCTACTTCATTCCACAACTAAATTACGTGAGAGGTCCTTCAACACACCCATAATTGAGGCCATACGTCAAATCAAGACAGAAGTCAAACACCCAATAGTCCTTGCTACATCTCAAGTAAACTCTTCTTGTCACATTCAAATAATCTGAACACATCTCGCAATCAAATCATACTCACCACCTGGTCATCCAATCACAAATCCCACCAATAAGGACACCAACATACATATAAGTCCCAAAAGCACGTGCTCACAAAATCAAAATCTCCGTACTCAAGCCACAGACAAAGCCCGGCCTCATGTCCTCCAGACTGGTCTATCGTCAACATGCCAAAATCATATCTCGCATCTCAACTATGGAATCACAAGCCGTTGATGCACAACTGATACCGAGCGCTCATGTGCGTATACGAATGCGTGGAAGGAATTTAAAGGATTATGCTTCAAGTTGAATTGATTCCGCACGAAAAGGAAGGAAAGATGGGAAGTACATCTAAATGCCCTGTAGCCTCTCGAAGATAGGTACGGACGTCATCATACCAATCTGCAGGACTCTACTAGACACTTACTCATGACTTGTAAAACCTATGAACCTAGAGCTCTGATACCAATCTGTCACGACGCAAAATTCGCTAGTCGTGGTGGTACCTAACCCAACCCGCGAGGTAAGACAACTAGTAACTATCCAATCTCAATCACGCTAACAAGTGAACTAAACATGATAAATTATCTGGATCTATTACATTTCTCAAGGATTGGTAGTACAAATCATGAGCTTCTACGAATAGAGTTTACAAAGAGAAAATGAAATAAATACATAGTCTATTTTAAGAGTACATAAACATAGTTTTATAATCTAAGGCTACATTGAAAAAAAGGAGGCAGCTACAACAAGAATGCCGGTACATCTTTAAGTCCCGCAACCATCGAACACAGCAACAACAGTAACTGACATCTGCACGCGATGTCCATAAGTGTAGTATGAGTACAACCGACCCCATTTACTGAGTGAGTAACAAACCTAACCTTAGGTTGAAAGTAGTGATGAGCTAACACTAGGTTAGGTCCAATATCAGTATTCTACAACAGTTCACAACAGCGTAATACAAGTAATAAAAAGAGTATATCAGAAGTAAAATGCATAACTCATTCACAGTTCCAGAAAAATAGGCATGTTGTTCAAATATCTTAGTGAGAAATCAAATCTTTTGCCGAAAATGCCGAAATATAGGTAAGTTTGAAAACTGTGATTTTTCCCAAAATCGTAAGATGTTTCATTTTCTTTGCAAATAACAAGTATAAAATACCTCTCTAAGACCACATATCAATGTGTACAATACGTCATGGATGACGTGATACTATATAACATGAGGAAAAATGCATCTCTATGCATGTATGTCACGTGTGCTGTTGGTTGATTTCCCAATGCACACGCAAGTGTACGTGGTCGACAAGTAATATAGGATT
>ML342535.1:0-17020 GCA_005239505.1 Nicotiana paniculata
TGTAGGGATTTGAACCTTGTACCTCAAGGACAAAACCCACTTCACATCTACCTTTCAACTAGTAAGCCAGGCAGCCCTGTACTACTTTTAATGTATAACGCCATATATAGTGGCGTTATACCTGCCTGTCAGAAAAAAAGTATATAACGCCATAGTATATGGCGCTATACACTAACGACACAGTTACCGTTAGTGTATAGCGCCACATACTGTGGCGTTATACATAGATCCGTTTTATGTTTTTTTTTGGACTTATTTTTGTTCTATTTGTCCAATTTTAGCTTACTTGGGTTCCGGACCCAACTGACTTGGGGCTGGGCCTACAGTACTTCATGGCCCACTTTGGAATGACATACATCTCTCCTAACATCGTTCACATTTCAATGAAATCTTCCCACGAGTCTCCAAATACTCATTTCTATTATTCCTTCATTCATCATCGAATTACTAGCGTTAAGTTGATATTAAGACAAAGAATCTACAAAATATATATGCTCCGGCTTTGCCGTATAGATGTAGTGGCATAGTTGGACATGCAATTAAGTAGAGATCAAGACGAAATTAAGTAGTCCTTCGTCCCAGTTTATGTGATACACTTCAATTTCACGAGTTGAAATTCTTAATATTGACGGTTAGTTCAGAAAACAAATTTCATAAAATTTACATATTTAAAAATTATAATAAAAATTATATAAGTTACAAATTTAATATTTAAAATTTTTAAAAAGGCATATGAAATTATGATTAGAAAAAAGAGTTGTTTGACTTTGGAAACCCAAATTATATCAAGTAAATTGGGATGAAAGTCGATGGAGAGAATGGGTCAGTATCCATATAACAAACTAAAAGGAGGAAAGTATGTACACGAAAAATGAGATTAAAGGAGTATTTGTCAGAAAATAGAACTAATGCAACTTTTTACATTTCATTTTACTATTGTATGGGTTAAAATCCGATTAGGTTCAGCGAAGGCAAACAGATGAGTTATGGTCGAGGTCGAGCAGGGCCCAATAGCAAGGAGTCACCAAGCGAGAGATCGTGACCGAGGTCGAGTAGAGAAGAGTAGTAGTAATGGTTAGGATAGTCTTAGAATTACGAAAATGAATATTCTATTGAATATTCCTCTGATTGTACTTTTTAGGGTTTCCTAGGAATATCCCTTATAAATAGTAAGAGATGGGGAACAAAAAGGGGGATCTTGACTTTTTGATAAGAACACTTGTAAGAAATTGACTATTGAGAGAATATACAATGAGTTTGTTTCATTGCCGTGACTGATTTTATTGTTTATTCTACCTTTCCACTCACTAGATCCAAGAACGCTTTATCCATCCTCATATTCAGTTATCACACGTTGTTCTAAGAAGGATGAATCATCCACATCATTCAATATTTGGGTGATTAATTCCTCCTATTTACATTTATCATATTTATTGCTTACCGTTATTCCCCCATTCATCGACAATCATTGAGCACAATCTAAGTATTTAATAACCTTGAATGAGGTCCCATATCATTGATACCTATTAATCTTAGACTTGGAATTTATTATGTTTAACTAGGATTTGCCCATTACAACTTTATGTAATTAGTTTAACAAGAAGCTTAACATTTTTTTATCAAACAATTTGGCGTCGTCTGTGGGGAATTTCTAGTTAAAGTTTTAGTTCCTTCCAGATCTAAAAGAAAACGACAAAGCTTTGTTTTTCCTACTTGCACGAACTACGATGGCAGGAAATGGAGAAGCAAGATTGAAAGCAGTAGCAGGCCTCATTGCTAACCTCTTAAGCACTATCAACGAGGTTAACGGAGACGCCGAGGAAAATGTGACGCCAAGTGTCTCACCCAAGCGAAGCGACTCAACCCTCCCCCCCATGGCAGCGTTATCGCCTCTCATGAGAAAGGAACCTCTACGTCCACGACAGAAAAAGAACTACCAGCGGTGAAAACATTACTTAATGTGTGGATGATAAGTACACTAAACAGTATACTCGATAAACCCGCTCAAGGGGCGAGTAGAAACGTCACATGAGTCTACATCACAACAACAACCAACAAGCAGCACACTCCTCCTCCAACATGTATCACTCACACTATTAATGATGCAGGTAATGACACCCTCGCTGATATTCTAAGAAAAATAGAGGAGATGAAGAACAAGAATAAAAAACTCTGCGACCAAATGAGGGAACACCAAGAGTGGGTTGATAAGATACCAGGCGCTCCAAAACTTCTGCCAAAGCGAGACGTCATATGGTTCTTGGAACAGCCGTACAATAATAAGGCTGCACCACACGCCATACCCAAAGCCTTCAAGATGCCGCCATACTTATATGACGGCACAACGGACCCTGAAGATTACATTATCCACTACGTCACCACATTGAAAGGCAACAACCTCACCAAAGAACAAGTGATGTCGGTACTGCTGAAGAAGTTTAGTGAAACTCTAACCAGGGGACCCCTGACATGGTACTCACAATTACCAGCACGTTCCATAGAAAAATTCGAGGAAATGGCCGACAAGTTCATCACCGCCCATGCCGGGGCCAAGAAATCAGAAGCCAGGGTGAATGACATATTCGCCATTAAACAGTCGCCCGACGAACGACTCAAGGACTTCCTCGCCCGGTTCAATAGAGTGAGAATGACCCTTCCAAATGTGTTAGAGGGAATGGCAATAGCAACTTTCCAGAACGGGTTAAACAGGAGTGAGTCGAGGGAAACTAGAAAACTATTGAGAAAGCTCATGAAATACCCCCCACTACCTGGGAGGAAATACACAACGCTTATTGCGCCGAGGTGAGAGCGGATGAGGACGACCTTAACGGACCGACCCAGCGGTTGACGTTGATTCAGATGGAGTCGAGAAAGACCGTCGAAAAGACGGCCGAAGGGACCATGTAGGTCCATACCTCAATCGCAAAAGAAACCATCAGTACATCAGAACGGCCGTCATTCCACCCCTCCGCCATGGCGATGGCCCACCTAGGCCACAGGCAGGGACTCACCGAAATGAAAGAGGTATGCCTCCATTGTTATCTGCTCATAATTTTTGTGTTTCTCCTTCAAAAATAGTCTACGCCCTAGAGAATCTTGGCCCCAAGGTGAAATGGCTGCAGAAGATGAAGTCGGACCCAAACGCTAGAAAGTCGAATGCCCTCTGTGAATTCTATCAGGAGCGAGGCCATAAGATCGAAGACTGTATAGCCTTGAGGAAAGAGGTAATAAACATGTTCCACCAAGGAAATTTGAGGGAGCTGATGAGCGACCGAGGAAGAGCCAATTTCGCCCATGGGCGGAAACAACATCAAGGCCCCCAAAGCTGCCTTCCCCAGACCGCACCATCCAGATGATTATCAGTGGGGACGGTGACGCAACGATCAACCACGTGAAATTCACAACCACCTACAAGTTGAAGCAGTCGATCACCCATGTGAACGGTATGATGACCTCGAAGAAAGTATCATCTTCAATAAGTCAGAAACCCACGGTTTGACTTTTCCTCACAATGATGCTATTGTCATTACTTTAAGAATTTCAGACACCGATCTAAAACGGATTATGGTAGATGACGGAAGCGGCCTGTGTATTATCCACGCTGCATAACACTAACAGGTTTTAACAATGTAGTTGAACGGACCTCCGGAATGATCACACTGCCTGTTCTGGCCGGCGGTATCACCCTGGAAACGATATTCCACATAATGAATCAAGATAAAACGTACAACGCCATCATAGGGCGACTTTGGATACACGCCATGAGAGCCATCCCCTCCGACATGTATTAGGTCATCAAGTTTCTCACCCCGTGGGGAGTGTTCAGCATCCGCGGCGAGCATCGCACAATCTAAGAATGCTATCACATCGCCCAAGACTGCACATACACCCAACAGTTGAAAGACGAAGGCCCAGAAGCATAGAAATTAGCGAGGTCGGGGTCAGGTGGAAACGAACAAAGAGACGTCATCAAAGACCCCGATGTCGTGGAAGCCACAGGTTCAACACTGGAATACCTTGATCCCGTTCACTTCGATAAAAGAGACCACAACAAAAAAGCCTACATCGTCCACAAACTCCCAGAACCAGGTAAATTCCATAAATTTTTAACTGACAAAGCAGACTTGTTTTCCTTCTCCCATGCAGATATGCCAGGTATCCCGAAGGAAATTGCAACACATAAGCTGAATGTCGACCTGTTCTACCCGCTCGTACGGTAAATCAGAAGAAAATTCAACACCGCAATAAATGATGTCGTCCACGAAGAGGTGGAAAAATTGCTCGTAAACAGTTCTATCAAAGAGTCAAAGTACCCCTAATGGGTCACCAACGTGGTCATGGTGAAAAAGAAAAATGGGAAATAGCGCATGTGCGTGGACTTCACAAATACGAACAAGGCCTGCCCGAAAGATTCATTCCCGTTGCTTCACATTGATCAGCTCATCGACGCAACAACAGGGCACGAGTTGTTAAGTTTCTTGGACGGCTACTCGGGTTACAACCAAATCTTCATGGAGGAGGAGTACCAGGAAAAGACCACTTTCATCACCCACCAAGGGACGTACTGCTACAAGGTCATGTCGTTCGGATTGAAAAACGCAGGGGCGACCTACCAGAGGCTAGTAACCAAAATGTTCAAAGAGCAGCTCGGCAAGACGATGGAAGTATATATAGACGACATGTTGGTCAAGTTGAAAAGGAAAGAGGACCACATTGACCATCTGAGGGAAGCCTTCAACATACTTAGCCGGTATAGCATGAAGCTGAACCCCGAAAAATGCGCCTTCGAAGTGATCTCGGGAAAGTTTCTCGGCTTTTTGGTTTCATAGAGGGGCATTGAGGTTAACCCCGACCAAATCAAGGCTATAGAGGGAATACCTGAAAAGTTGACCAGCAAAAAGAAGGTGTAAAAGCTGACTGGCTGTGTAGCCTCTCTATCGAGGTTCATTCACGATCCTCCGATAGATTCCACAAATTCTTTAGCGTACCCCAGAAGGACAATGGACTCCAGTGGAATTCCGAGTGCGTCAATTCCCTAAGAGAATTAAAAGCATACATGTCCTCACCCCCGCTGCTCGCCAAGGAAGAACCCGAAGAATACCTCCTAATCTACTTGGTTGTATCCAATGTTGCGGTAAACGCATTCCTGGTCCGTGAAAACAAAGGTACGCAATCTCCAATCTATTACATTAGAAAAACTTTTGTCGACGCCGAAACAAGGTACCCTCACCTCGAAAAGCTAGCCCTAGCATTAGTTGTAGCTTCACGAAAGCTTAGACCTTATTTCCAATGCCACCCCATCGCAGTGGTCACGGCCTTTCCCCTGAGAAGTATCATACATAAACCCGAGCTGTGGGGTAGGTTGGCTAAGTGGACCATCGAGTTGAGCGAGCACGATATAATATATAGCCGCGAACAGCGATAAAGTCACAAGTACTCGCTGACTTCGTCGCCGACTTTGGTGCCAAAATAATGCCCGAAGTCGTGAGGGAAGCCACTAGCACTTCCACCAAGTTACCCGACCTATGGATTCTATACACTGATGGTGCCTTCAACGCATCAGGATCCAGACTGGGATTCGTACTCAAGGTCCCGGCAGGCGAAGTAATTCGCCAGCCCATATGGTGTCCTGATATGTCTAACAATGAGGCCGAGTATGAGGCCGTAATTGCCGGATTAAAATTGGGCCTCAAATATGGAGCATGATAGGTCATCCTCCGATGTGACTCACAGCTCGTCATCAATCAAGTCACAGGGACTTTACAAATCAAAGAACAAAGGCTACAAAAATATCAAGCCGAGATTTCCAAGCAGCCCGAGTTCGATTATTGCCTGCTCGACCAGATACCTCGAGCACAGAACATCGAGGCAGACGACCTTGCCAAACTGGCGGCAGCTACCAGGAACATAAACGGAAAAGAGAACGTGGTCACTCTCCTCCATTCATCGATAGATCAAGTCGAGGTACGAACTATAAACATGAGTTGGGATTGGTGCAATCATATTATCTCCTATTTACAGGACGGAGTGTTCCCACCCGATAAAAAAGAAGCCAAGAAGCTTCGAATGCAAGCGGCCAGGTACAACAGCATCAATGACGACTTGTACAAAAGAACGTTTGGCGACCCCCTAGCAAAATGCATAGGACCACCAAACACGGCCCGTCCTCGAAGAAGTACACGAATGCCATTGCGGAGCCCATACCGGCAATCGAGCTCTCGTCAGATGCCTCATACGAGCAGGCTACTACTGGCCCACTATGAAAAAGAAGGTTGCCGACTTTGTCAGAAAGTGCGAGTAATGCCAAAAATACGCCCCCATGATTCACCAAGTGGGTGAGCACCTCCACCCAGTCACCTCGATTTGGACTTTCATAAAATGGGGAATGGACATCATCGGACCCCTTCCAGCGGGACGAGGTAATGTACGATTTCTTTTAGTTTTAACTGACTATTTTTCCAAGTGGGTAGAAGCAGGTGCATTCGCCCAAATACAGGAACATGAAGTTATCACATTCACATGGAGAAACATCATATACTGCTTCGACATCCCCAAAGAAATCAGTTGCAACAACGGACCCTAGTTTACTTGAAAAAAGATCATCGAGTTCTTCGAGAAATGTCACATCAAGAGAATACTTTCCACGCCATATCATCCCGCAGACAACGGTCAGCCTCTTTAATTTAACATTTATGATTTTTCCTTAAAAACATACTTTTATCGGAATAAATATGTCACGTCAAAGATCACAAAATTCTAAAAGTAAATTTGTATCATATACTGAAATACATTTAATAAATTCATGTGTCCAACAAAGAAATTCTGTTAAAATACGGTAAGAAATTAAACCACTACAATTAAAATAATGATTAAAATAGCTAACCAATTGGATTATTATGAGTAAAGTACATGACATGGCTCTTGTAAAAAGAAAAAAGAAAAAGAAAATTATCACATTGAAATGAGGCGTGTAGTTTACGCACCTCGTTGGCGGGAGACCACTTGGCTTCCATTTTAGCTGCTCTCCTATAAATCAGCAGCTTGCTAGCCCACCTTCTCCACCTTCCCTCTACAAAAACATCCACAAAAAGAAAAAACAATTAAAAAAAATATGGCGTCGTCTACACACGAACACCACCTCCATCACCTCCCTACTGCCTACGGCACTACCACAGCTCCGCCACCAACTCCTTCAACCCAACCTAATAACCTCCTTTCCACCTCCGAAGCAGCTGACTCTCTCTCCCGTCTCCTCCACCGTATTCCACCCACTCTTTCTCTCTCCTTTCCCGGTCGCCGCCAATCTCCGCCATCAACCACCACTTCTCCGCCTCTCATCTCTCTCTGCGACCCTAAACCAACTCTGCACTCTAACCTCCTCTCCGCTGCCAAACAACACGGTTTCTTCCAGCTCACCAATCACTCAATCTCCTCTCAGCTTGCCACCTCAGCCGAGTCCGAATCTTCATCCATTCTCAATCTTCCACATTACGAAAAACAACGTTACTTCCCCAAAAACTGGCCGTTGGGGTTCGATAACGACGACGATGATGACGACGATACAGTTAACGGAAAGTCGTTGTGTCTCGACTCGTCGTGCTCCGTTGAGTCAAACTCAACCGAGTTGGAGTTGTCTTCTCTCCGTGAGTTTACTTGCCAAATGGAGAAACTTGGGTTACAGGTGATTGAAGAGTTGGCTTGTGCTGTAGGGTTTGAGAACCCGGTCGGAGAAGACGGAACCCGGTTCTGTTCGTTGATGTGGATATCCGAGACTGATGGCGGTTTAAGTAATAAGCCGCTTTCCTCGAGTCCGTTGTACCCGTTTGTAATCGGGTTAAGTTTTCAAATACGTTGCCGGAAGTACTCCATGTTGGCGGATTCGGGTTGGGTATCTGTTTCTCCTCAAGTGGACTCGGTCTTGGTGACCCTCGGTGACATTGCCCAGGTTAGATTTTTTATTTGTACATTCCATTTTTGATTTTGCGTTAGCTTAAAATAATTTAATTAGTGTGGGAATGGAACAGAGAAGCATGAATTTTCTATATAGTGTTAAAAATATTTTATCTCGGAATATCATTTTAAAGTATTTTTTTAGTATTTGATTGGTTATTAAAGTAAGTACGTATTATACATTAGACAAGTATTATAGAGCATAAGAA
Organism: Nicotiana paniculata; assembly: GCA_005239505.1. Classification (NCBI taxonomy): domain Eukaryota; kingdom Viridiplantae; phylum Streptophyta; class Magnoliopsida; order Solanales; family Solanaceae; genus Nicotiana; species Nicotiana paniculata. The sequence goes on from ML342535.1 coordinate 8,160, forward strand.
TTGTGTTTTAGTGGTATTTTTGAATTAAAAATAATAATATTCAAGTATAAATTAAAACAAGTAAAATAGTGTAACAATTGAGATACAAATTCGAACCGTCCGTTTGGATATTGATTGGTCTTGCGTTACTCATTCATATTTCATTAATTAAATTAAATCCTTTATTACCGTGCCTTTGAATCCGTATTTAATTCGTACACAATCAACGGATGTCTACTTGTATATATCTTGAGTGACATTACTTTCCATTTGTTAAATGTTTTCTCAAAAAACATTATTTCAACAATTAAAGAAACCATTTCCTGGGTATAAAACACACCCTTAATTGCCTAAACAAATTGAGTTATATCCAGGTGTTTGGTCAGGCCAACCACACGTTGAATATTGGCAAACTCCAAAACTAAGGACCCCACTAAACCTACCATATCTTAGATATTGCGTCCTTTTGATATGAAGTTAAAGCTCCAATTCTTGTTTCATTTGACACGAAAAATGTACTTTATGATATGATAATATTATTAAATCGACATCAATTGGAAACTTTACCGGCTTAATGTGTTTATATATCTTGTTTTACTTGTGTTTCTTCCAGAATAATTAGTAGGTGGATTAATATAAAATTCCTCATGTTTATATACAGAATTAAAAATAGTTTTTATTCGTGTACCTTGGATGTATTGGTAGTGCATTTGTTATAATGTGACAATGGCTGCTGAGAATGATATACTATAATATTCTTAATTTATTTAAAAACTAGTAGCTGTCGGCAACCTAATTCTAACAATTAGGACTTTTATCGTGTTATTACTTGTTGCAATTGAAAAGCTTAATCTATTCAATTTCGATTTGGAAAGCATTTATTTTCAAGGGAGAAAATTCAACATCCATCATTCTCAATTCGTGGGACAGATATATAGGCTAAAGATCTTCATCAGAAAAAAAAAAGGGGGCGTAAAGACACCTGGTCAGCAATGATTGTGACATAATGCTATTTATTTCCTCTATTTTAATTTGGATAACACATTTGTCAATTTGACTAAGCTTTGAAGCTAAGTTAAATTAGTTCAACTTAGTATTTTAAAATTAAAATTCAGATATTCAGGAATAACACGAAGATTACTATAAGTTGCAATCTTCTCATGTCAATATGATAATAAAATATATTTTAAAGTATTGGTCAAACTTCACACTGTTTGGAAATGTGTCATCTAAATTAAAACGGAGGGGTATTTATTTACTACTACAAGTAATTCAAAAAATAATATTTCTAAATATTAAGTCCTGGACTTGGGTAGTTTGCTATTCAACGTCAATTAAAAAGGAAACTAAGTAGAGCCTTTAGCTGTTATATATGTTGTGCTAATCATAAAAGTGGTTAATATCACCAAAATGTAAGAGACAGATACCGTCTAAATTAAGCATAAAAAATGACAGAATTTTCATCTATCGTCTACTAAACATCATCTTAATCCATTTAACTTTAACTGTCAAACACAAAATGAAGGAAATTTGTGATTTTGACAACGTAATAATTAATATGCGGTCAATCTAATTCTTTTTGGTTGTTTTATACTGTTATTTAAATGGCTGCAGGTATGGAGCAATGGAAAGGTGAAAAAAGTGAGAGGACGACCAGTAGCTACTAGTGGTGATATAGCGGAAGGCAACAGTAATAGTAATACGCAGTACTGCCTATCAATGACATTGTTAGTGACACTTCCTCTTGAGAGCACTGTGACTCCGTTGCCACCAGTTGATGACGCCGAGAATAATTCGGAAAGTCCAATGTTCAATCCTTTTTCTTTCGAGGATTACGCATGGAGGGTCTATCATGAACGCCTTCTACTTAAGGATCCTCTTCTCAGATACCGTCTTTGATTTTATGTTATGGAGTTTGTGTCATGCATAACTTCAAACATATTCTCTGTTTGTTCATTTATTTATTATTATATTTGTCACGAACGCCCACTGTTTTTACTTCTCTTTCCCAGAGTGAACTTCGGTTTACGTGTGCACAACATTTTATGTTCCGTCCTTTTAATTTCTAGTGCGCAGCCTTTCAGGGAATGCTTTCTCTACATTAATCCATATAGAGTATCGGAAAATATATTTGGCCAAAATGAGATGTCCCAATTTGGGGTACTATGGTAAACTTCATACAACTTTTAAAGGCATAATTGATATTTAAGTATTTTCGTTTTCCAGATATACCTTTTAGTATTTTTTATTATTTTCTCTTTAATTCTCTCTCATTAGTTTAATAATCTTACTTTCCTCATGCTTCTTTCACATTTTCACATGCATGCTACATTATTTTTGATAAAACAATTTATACTCATATACATATATTATACTGTTTAAACGAAATACACTAAAATACACGCATAGTATACTAAAAAATACGATTAAATGATTGAATTTCAATTTCTACATTACTGTATCAGTAAACTAAAAAAAATACTCTATACTTTCTAACCCTAACACTTAAATATAGAGTGCTTCAACCAAGAAGCTTTTACAGCCCCCATTGACATTTCTATCTTTAATTTGTTTTCTCCTTCTTCATCTCTTATCTTTTCTTATTGTTAGATTAAGGAATGAACCACTGGAAGATGAATAATGCTTCAAAGGTTTATGTAGTGTTTCGCGGTAAGAGGCTTGGATTGTACAACTCTTGGCATCAGTGTGCTCCTATGGTTATTGGTGTCAAGGGCAGCATCTTCAAGGCCTTCAAAACGTATGATGAAGCCATAGCAACGTTCAAAGAGTTTAGAAATGGATCTCAAGCTGATAATAATATATCCGCATCGTCGAAGGTGTATGTGGTATTGCGTGGTAAAAACCCCGAATTATACAACTCTTGGTGTGAGTGTGCTCCTATGGTTATAGGTTTCAAAGGAAGCATCTTCAAGTCTTACAAATCTTATGATGAAGCAGTAGCAGCATTCAATGAGTTCCAAAAAGAAAATGTTGCCAGTGAAGAACAATCTTCATGTTCTTTTGTTGATGAAAGTGATGTTGGGGTTGAAGGTGACAGTAGAGAAAATGCTATATCATCTGTGTTGTTAGATGGAATGTTTGTAGGGATGAAGATTTCAAAATTGCTCATTTGATTGTTCATTTTAAAAAAAAGGTATTATGAATTGAACTGAAGTTTTAATTTGTTAAAATGTTGTCATTTTGCAACTGTTTTAATCCGTACTACTTTGATTCATAAGTAATCAATTATATATCTTCGAGTACTTATCAAATATATAAAAAAAAGTATTATGAATTGAACGGAAGTGTTAATTTGTCAAAGTGTGTTATCATTTTGCACCTGTTTAATTCGTACTACTTTGATTCATAAGTAATCATTTATATATCTTCAAGTACTCATCAAATATCTTCATAAGTTCAATATTTCATCTTCAAGTACTGAACTATCTTCATTTTTATTGTCAATACATTTTCCTATTGTCCAAGGTTGGTGTCATAAGTTCAATGTGTTATATTAATTCTAGAAAAAAAGGACCAATTTTAACGGACTTAAATTAATCTTTACAAATGTTACGTTCATTTCACTAGGCATAAAACGAACAATTGAAATATTGAAGACAATATGATTGTTTTGTTAACTTGAATCAAACGCGATTATTAAGAAAAAAAGATTAAAAACATAAAAATNTTAGTGATGACAATGACATAACTGCTCTTGGCACCATTCTGGACTGAGGGTACGGGCATATCGTCAAGCATTACATAGAGAGAAGTAAGAGGATGCTCTTCCAACATCACACCTTTCAAGTAGTCAACACTTGAATCACATACAACCCTCTCAATCAGTTCATTGACCTCAAGCTTCAGCTTAGTGAAGTCACGCTTCAGATCTTGATAGAGAATATTGTGACTGACTGGCGAACCATGTAGTGGTTGTTCTATTACTGCTTTCTTTGTGGGAGTCCTGTCCATAGTTATGCTTAGTTGTAGTAGAAGTTTAAGTTTGATTGAGCTTTGGAGGTCTGCCATATTTCCGAAATATATAGGGAGAATTATATAGACTTAATCTATTTGTAGAGACCCTATGCAACCATTACAGTTCCCAGTGCGGATATAACACACCATAGCAGCCCCTTCCACTCCTCTATGTATCTATTACACTTTCCAGTAGCCTCTTGCACTCATTGATGCAACCATTACACTTCCCCTAGTAGTCGATTTCACTCCTCTATGCACCATTAAACTCCTCCATTGCAATCATTACTCTCCTCTATGGCTACATTAATTATAGGAACAAATCTTTATCCATCCGCTTATACACATTTTGGTTTTTATTTTTTTATTTTTTTAAAAAATTCTGCCATATAGTGGCATGCAATTCATAGATGTTGGATTTTTTTTTCACTTCTGTCATTGGAACTTGTCTTTATCCATCCTCTTATACATATTTTGATTTTTATTTATTTTATTTTTTAAAAAGATTATGCCATATAGTGGCATGCAATTCACATATGTTGGATTTTTTTTCTCTTCTGCCATATGAACTTGTCTTTATCCATCCGCTTATACACATTTTGATTTTTATTTTTTTTATTTTTTTAAAAAAGTTCTGCCATATAATGGCATGCAATTCACAGATGTTGGATTTTTTTTTCACTTCTGTCATATACTATTCTTTATCTTAGAAGTCTAGATTAATCCATGTAAAACTATTTTATCCTTGTTTAGGTTTAGGTTTAGGTGTAGGTTCGTTCAGGTTTAGGTTTAGGGTTTAGGGGTTAGGGTATAAGTTTAGGTTTAGTCTTATTAAAATAAATAAATATAACAATAATAAATAGAAAAGACAAACAATTATGAAGATAGTGACTGGCTTAATTTTAAAAAAACTAAAGATGAGAAATTATCAAGCTAAGCATTAGTTAATCCTAGCTCTTGAACAGAGAAGATCACAGCCCCTGATGTTGCCTGAACTAGTTCAAAGAGAACAACATTCCCTTTTTTAATATTATTGTCGACAACAAATTTTTTCCACCCATTGACGAGTCTTCTCCGAACACCACTTGTGAGAGTCACATGCCACTCCTTCCCATTATATCAAAGAGTTGTGTTAACCGAAATAGGACGAAGATAGCCACATATACTCTTTGGAAGAAACTGCAAGAACATAGTGTAAAGACAATGTTTAGGGTTCATTGATAGTTGGGATAATAAACAGTTAACAAACCATGAAAATTAAACAAAAATAAAATTACCAGATAATCATGCCTAATGTACGATCTGGGCACTCTCATCCGAAACCATGGATATAATTCTTCTTCGGGCCATCTGTCCACATTCATGTTTAAAGTATTTATTTTGCTTAGAGAGTTGGAGATATGTTGTTCTTGTCTTTAAGAGATATATAAAGAGTAAAAATTTTCAATTTCCCTATTTTTATTTTTCACTTTGTTTTCCTCCGAAAATTGTATTTAACATTTGACTCCAAAGATGTCATCTTGTTTTCCCTCCTAATAAAAAAGGTAGAATACAAAAAATATGATTTTCCTTTTATTATCATGATTTTCCTTCTATTATCATAATTTTCCTTTTATTATCATGATTTTTCTTTATTATAATTAATATTAACAAAATATATATATATATATATATATAATTATATATATTTACTATTATATAAATAAGGTCATACATATGACCTTAACATATGAAACTATATAAACGGCTATTATATATTACTATGAATCGCCGATCGATGTAATTATCATAAGTCATATGACTACTACAACCTTAGTCGGTGGAATTACTTAGTTTCCATTGGCGGATACGTATGACCTTAATGTATGAAACTATAAAAACGGCTATTATATTACTATGAATCACAACGATGTAATTATCATAGGTCATATGACTACTACAACCTTAGTCGGTGGAATTACTTAGTTGCCATTGGCCGATACGTATGACCTTAATGTACGAAATTATATAAACGGCTATTATATATTACTATCAATCGTCGATCGATGTAATTATCATAGGTCATATGACTACAACAACCTTAGTCGGTGAAATTACTTAGTTGCCACTGGCCGATACGTATGACCTTAACGTATGAAACTATATAAATGTCTATTATATTACTATGAATCACAACGATCGATGTAATTATCATAGGTCATATGGCTACTACAACCTTAGTCGGTCAAATTACTTAGTTGCCATTTGCCGATACATATGACCTCAATGTAGGAAACTATATAAACGGCTATTATATTACTATGAATCACAACGATGTAATTATCATAGGTCATATGACTACTACAACCTTAGTCGGTGGAATTACATAGTTGCCATTGGCCGATACGTATGACCTTAACGTAGGAAACTATATAAACGGCTATTATATTACTATGAATCTCAACGATCGATGTAATTATCATTGGTCATATGACTACTACAACCTTAGTCGGTGGAATTACATAGTTGCCATTGGCCGATACGTATGACCTTAACGTAGGAAACTATATAAACGACTATTATATTACTATGAATCGCAACGATGTAATTATCATAGGTCATATGACTACTACAACCTTAGTCGGTGGAATTACTTGGTTGCCATCGGCCGATACGTATGACCTTAATGTATGAAACTATATAAATGACTATTATATTATTATGAATCGCAACGATGTAATTATCATAGGTCATATGACTACAACAACCTTAGTCGGTGGAATTACTTAGTTGTCATTGGCCGATACGTATGACCTTAATGTATGACGTTAGATAAACGGCTATTATATTGCTATGAATAGCAACGATGTAATTATCATAGGTCATATGACTACTACAACCTTAGTCGGTGGAATTACTTAGTTGCCATTGGACGATACGTATGACCTTAACGTAGGAAACTATATAAACGACTATTATATTACTATGAATCGCAACAATGTAATTATCATAGGTCATATGACTACTACAACATTAGTTGGTGGAATTACTTAGTTGCCATTGGACGATACGTATGACCTTAACGTAGGAAACTATATAAACGACTATTATATTACTATGAATCGCAACGATGTAATTATCATAGATTATATGAATACTACAACCTTAGTCGGTGGAATTATTTAGTTGCCATTGGCCGATACGTATGACCTTATTGTAGGAAATTATATAAACGGCTATTAAATTACTATGAATCGCAACGATCGATGTAATTATCATAGGTCATATGACTACTACAACCGTAGTCGGTGGAATTACTTAGTTTCCATTGGCGGATACGTATGACCTTAATGTTTGAAACTATATAAATGTCTATTATATTACTATGAATCACAACGATGTAATTATAATAGGTCATATGACTACTACAACCTTAGTCGGTGGAATTACGTAGTTTCCATTGGCCGATACATATGACCTTAATGTATGGAATTATATAAACGGCTATTATATTACTATGAATCGCAACGATCGATATAATTATCATAGGTCATATGACTACTACAACCTTAGTCGGTGGAATTACTTAGTTGCCATTGTCCGATACGTATTACCTTAATGTATGAAAATATATAAATGGCTATTATATTACTATGAATCGCAACAATGTAATTATCATAGGTCATATGACTACTACAACCTTAGTCGGTGGAATTACTTAGTTGCCATTGGCCGATACGTATGACCTTAATGTCCGAAATTATATAAACGACTATTAAATTACTATGAATCGCAACGATGTAATTATCATAGGTCATATGACTACTACAACCTTAGTCAGTGGAATTACTTAGTTGCCATTGGCCGATACGTATGACCTTAATGTATGAAACTATATAAACGGCTATTATATTACTATGAATCGCAACGATCGATGTAATTATCATAGGTCATATGACTACTACAACCTTAGTCGGTGGAATTACTTAGTTGCCATTGGCCGATACGTATGACCTTAATGTATGAAACTATATAAACGGCTATTATATTACTATGAATCGCAACGATCGATGTAATTATCATAGGTCATATGACTACTACAAATTTAGTCAGTGGAATTACTTAGTTGCCATTGGCCGATATGTTTGACCTTAACGTATGAAACTATATAAATGGCTATTATATTACTATGAGTCGCCGATCGATGTAATTACCATAGGTCATATGACTACTACAACCTTAGTCGGTGGAATTACTTAGTTTCCATTGGCCAATACGTATGACCTTAATGTACGAAATTATATAAACGACTATTATATTACTATGAATCGCAACGATCGATATAATTATCATAGTCATATGACTACAACAACCTTAGTCGGTGGAATTACTTAGTTTCCATTGGCCGATACGTATGACCTTAATGCACGAAATTATATAAACGGCTATTAAATTACTATGTATCGCAACGATCGATGTAATTATCATAGGTCATATGACTACCACAACCTTAGTCGGTGGAATTACTTAGTTTCCATTGGCCGATACGTATGACCTTAATGTATGAAACTATATAAACGGCTATTATATTATTATGAATCGCAACGATGTAATTATCATAGGTCATATGACTACAACAACCTTAGTCGGTGGAATTACTTAGTTGTCATAGGCCGATACGTATGACCTTAGTGTATGACATTATATAAACGGCTATTATATTACTATGAATCGCAATGATGTAATTATCATAGGTCATATGACTACTACAACCTTAGTCGGTGGAATTACTTAGTTGTCATTGGCCGATCTGTACGACCTTAATGTATGAAACTATATAAACGGCTATTATATTACTATGAATCCCAACGATGTAATTATCATAGGTCATATGACTACTACAACCTTAGTCGGTGGAATTACTTAGT
>MDKI01075022.1:0-53132 GCA_005239505.1 Nicotiana paniculata
CCCCCCCCCCCGAGTTAAGATTTTGTTCTACTCAATTTTATATGCAATCTAGAATTTCCTTTCCCGAGTTCAATCCTATATTCATAGATAGTATTCAATTGATGATCAAGCAATCAAATAATTAAACGTAAAATTAAATAAATAAATGAATATGATAAAATACTAAGAACGATTTAAGCTTCAAACTACAACGTTCATGTAGCACCCAAAACTCTAGAACTAAGAAACTATGAAATTAAAGGAAGAGAAGACAAGAAAAACTAGTGAGAATCCCCCTCCAAAGCGTGTTGTGTGTTCTTCCACATGAATTCTCCTTCAAAGTATTTTAGATCTCCTTTTATACGAGTTGAGACCGTGTACGATCGAAATAACCTTGTCCAGGACGAAGAAGGAAAAATCCTGTACCAGCGTCCAGGGCAGCGCCTCGCGCTGGCCCTGGCGCAGAATGCAGTAGCATTTTTGCAATATCACGTTCAAATTTCTTTGGTTTGCCTTTGACTTTGATTTCCTTGTTTATTTGTCTTCCTCTCGAGGGTACAGATACCAAAAGTTTTCTCCCCTTTGTCCTTTGCTATTTATTTATTTTATTTTCTTTTCTTTTTCTTCTGTGTTATATTTAATTTTGCTCCAAATTTATTCATCTTCACACCACTTTATTCCTACATAGTTAAAATATAATATTAAGCATAAAGCAATATAATTAATACTCAAGAGTTGATTAAAAATACTAGAATATGAGGTAACAATGAAAAATATACGCATTTTTGGCCGAACATCAACACCCCACACTTAGACTCTTGCTTGTCCTCGAGTAAGCATTAAAATTACTCTCAATAAATCAAGCCTAGAAACACCACCACTTCGGTTGATACTACCAATTAGGCCCTATAACAACTCAACCAATCATATATACTTCCTTATCATCGTGTAAAATATACAAGTCCCAAACAAACAACAAACTTCTAATCTCCTAATATCAAAGTGGGACTCTAACTCACCAAATTTAAGCTCGTTCACCTACTCTGTCAAATAAAGCTAATAACATTACCTATCTATCATGAAACAAGTGCCTTCACATGAAGAAATAGTCCATACACTCAAATAATAGAATGAATATAATTTAAGGACTTAGCTTCAAAGAACAACTCTCGCACTCACAAACGAATTCACATGTATGCATAAAGAACCATAGGCTTGCCCATTATATACATTTTTACTAATTAGGTATGCTCGACTAGAATCGAATAAGACTTTAACGGGTTATAATGTTGGCTAAGAGACAGGTAGGAGAATTATATAATAGTGATTTACATTTCCTAAGCACTTTGCACTTTTAGACCTCATCACACATTATTTTCTACTTTCACTTTATTTTCCAGCCCTCTCTTCAACGATTGTTTCACAAGTATTTTCTCGTATCAAGAACGTTTCTTTTTTTTAAAGCAATTTTTTTTTTCTTTTTTTTTCATGTCACATTATTTTCAAGAGCGCCTTTCTATCACTTTGCAGCTATCATTGGTCACCATTTTTCACTAAACCATCACTATCTTCAAATTTCACAATTAATATCACAGTGTAAGCAATAGTGCTCAAGGAAGCAGAGTGCAAAAACTAGGGATTCAACAAACAGATCAAGGCAAAAATACGGTTTCCAAACAAAAGGTTATAGACTCAAAATGCTAGCTGGTGGTACAATATATGAAAATACTAAAATTCACAAAACATATCAAAGAAAGCCTATTATCATCTTCTAAACAGAGCAACACTTTTATTCCGCTTCAATAACATGCATGACAAGTTCTAGACTAAGATGCAAAATATGACATATATGTAAGAAATCCTCACCACATATGGCACAAGTACCAATCAAGATGGGTTAATTCTACTCTAAGACAAACATGATCATAGCGAACAACAAAATAAGAATAGGCTATATACAAAGTCACAACCCTAAGCTTAGGCGTCAGAAAGTCTGCTTTTATTCATAACTCAAGCACTCATAGGAAAGTACTACTCAAGCTCATGCATAAATATTCTAGTATCAAACAGGTAACAAAAGTTTTTTTCTTCTCCCTCTTTTACTAGTACTAAAAAAAATCTAATCCTAAAAATAAATTTTTTTTACCCGGTTCAAGTTATATCCCTTGGAAAAGAACCGATGCAAAAAGAAAAACCAAGCAGGATAATTATCTAACTAAAACTAACTATCAGAAAAATTTAGTTTTTTTTAGTACACCTTAATCCCTCAAGAAAGCTGTCCACAAAATCCATCATCGGGAAAAGTCCAAATTTTATGCTTTTTTCCCTCTTAATTTTCATTTTTTTTCCATTTAAAAAAAAAAAATCACTACACTAAGAACAAATATTACAACTAAGTTAGGATAGCACAGAAAATCACACAAACAATCTCCTCACCCCACACTTAAGATTGTGCAATGCCCTCAATGCACACTATAAATAACAAGAAGGTAAAAGACTCTCTGGTACGCTAAAGGCCGAAACATTAGTAGCTCACGGGATGCTCAAACTTCTTCCAGGCATGAGTCTTTGTACAAATACCTCATACTTAGTTTCAACCACCAGATCGCTTTCTTTTTCTTCCACATTTTATTCAATTTTGCTCCAAATCTTTTCATCTTCACACTGCTTTATTCCTACACAGTAAAAATATAATATTAAGCATAAACTAATATAATCATACTCAAGAGGTGATTAAAAGTATTAGAATATGAAGCAACACTGATAAAATATACGTATTTTTGGCCGAATATCATATACGACATGGCAAAAGTGATCATCCTAAAATAGCATCATGTTACTCCTATAATAAAAAGAAAATTGCGTTGCGTTTCTTTAAAGCATCATATTTTTGGGCCAACGCTATTCAGCATAATCGTAGTTGATTAGCTGCGGAACACTGATTTCAAATATTTTACGTATAATCGAAGAAATATACAAAAAGCAAAACAAAAAAATCGAAGAAATTGTCCAAGTTTTTCTAAGGAGTAGTTGTTTAACATATTTAAGTATTTTTCTACTACTTAGTGCAATTTGCTTTTGGTTAGTGCGTTCACTTTTTCCCAACTGAACTGCTCGAAGTAAAAAGTGAGTGGCATTTCACGTTACCCAGTTGCAATTTATCCTCCAACTTTTGAACTTTGAAAAAGAAACGCGCCAAAAGCACAAAATAGTGGTGACAAAATGGAGGGCGGCCAGATTTCAGCCCAATTATCCGAAATCATCGGTCCACGTATTACGCCGTGCATTAGCCGTACGTTTCATACACATCTGACTTGAGTCAAAGTATCTTGAAAACTAGTATCATAACCTATGCAATGCGCGAACAACAAAAGAAATACTGAATAATTATATCAGATTATAACTTGACTTGTTTGAGCACATTAGGTTATAATTTCTTTAACAAAATTATAATTAATTTTTTATTTCTAATTGTAATATACACGATAAAATTGCTAGATAATATCATACTTTATTCCAAATTGTAATGTTGAATTATTCTAAAATATAAATATTAGAAGTTCATGATATATTCTTATAATTAAAGACTCAGCCATTATTTGCTTTTCAGCCTTATGTTGATTGTTATTCGTTCGCAAAATATGTTTTCCAAAAACGATTGTGTTGAAGACAAAGCAATCATTTTTCAAATAATTATTCTTATTATTCCAGAATATTGAGTTTTGTTTTATATTTAACAAAAAACCCATTCTTAGCCATTATAAACTTGTATTTACTTTTCTAATGTATTTCTATTCTAAAATATACTCTATCGGATATAAAATATTTAAATATTTAATTAAAATACAATAACCAATCACACTCAATCCATGGTTTTTATCTTTCAACTCTAATTAAAAATGCAAATGCTCACACTTAATTACAAAATAAACCACACTCAATTTTATTGAATTGCTTATTAGTATTATCCTAAATTTCTCATGTGATTTGTTAATAACACGCCACTTAACTTAATATCTTTGTCCATTACTTTCATTCTATAGTATATATTTGTTTATCGTAAAATTTGGATAACTATTAAATTTATATTGTGCTTTTAAGAATATATGATTTCGTCCAATACCAATTGATAAACAATAAGATAAATGAGTGAATTAAACTATAAAATAAATCAAACCAGTGTATAAGCTAAACCTCGACCTCGAATTGAAGCAACCTCGAGGTGACATGTAAGAATAGTAAAGAATAAAATAACTCTGAGGAACGGTAAGTAGAGCAATAAGAAATGATTGTATATATTTTTCTCAGCGAGCAATGATCATTACAAATGAATGGAATTCCTCTTTATATCGCAGAGGAGTCCTAATTAAGGTGTACTTCTAATTATAGTAGGAAATCGTATAAACAACTGATTAACCGCTATAGATTTGATCTGTTCTGAGATTCACGCCACGATCCTCGACCAATCGCGAATATCTCGCCCTTTCCGTTATAAAGCTATCTCGATGTTACTCGAAGTCTGTCTCTTTCTGGCCCCGATTGATATTGATCTCGATCTAGAAAGAGGCTTCGATTTTGGACTCGAGGTACTAGCTCTTCGACGTAACGTCCCAATCCTGATCAAATAATGAAATCAGGTAGCCCCGATTTCTATCGTATACAGATAGTCCCCTTATTTCTTAGAATATAATGATAAGAAACGTCTTGAGCCTCGATTCTCTTATGACCTCAATAGAAAGTGATGTCATCCTCGTGACATAAGCGATGGAGGTGATCGAAACGTCTCGAAGGTACAATTTCCCAACCATTAATGCGCGTCAGTGAGCGGTCGGCCACTAGCGCCATCGAGCCGTCACCATAATCCTATAAATATGGTCTCTTTTGTTGAATCAAAATTTTTACTTTCATCTTCATCAGGCCTTCTAAGTCTTTAACTCTCTAAATCTCTTCTCTTTTATCATCCTTTAGGCCATCTCTGTTAGTTTCAAACCACCAGAACCAAACACTTTTCTCTTTCGTCTACTCGTATAATGGCAAAAACTTCCAAAACCGTCCCTCAAAAGGAAAAGTCTTCTTCTTCACGGCCGGCCGGTGATAAAGTGACGGCGGAACCGCTCCCCAGTGAGTATGTTCTTGGCACGCGTGTTCTAAAGTCTGACTTCAAAGTCGAGAAGCCTCCATCAGTACCTGGCCGATGTGAGCACGTATCGAGATATGTCTGATCGATAACAATGGGCTATCTCAAGGATGTTAAAAGGGATTGCAACTGGGGGGACAAAGTTGTTGCACATGCCATTTCTCCTGAAAAAAGTATTAACACCCATGTGGAGGGAATTCTAAGTGTTTACACTTACCCTTTCACATTGAGTCCCCTCGATCCAATTATCATAGATTTTTGTAAGAGGTACCAAGTGACCCTCAGCCAAGTTCATCCTTCCTTATGGCGCATCGTAATCATGCTCCGGTTCTTCTCCAGAAAAATTGAAGGGATCTCGTTTACCCTCAACCATCTTATCAGGTTATATCGACCCCAAATCTTTCGAGCGTTGATCAAGCTTCAACGTCGAGCTACCAAGGTATTGTTCTCGAGTATCGACGAGGAAAAGGACTGAGGGTGGATTAGTCGGTTTGTTCAGGTGAGGACTTGCGACCTTATTCCAAAGGAGAAAATGCCATTCCACGAGAAGTGGAACCCCAAGCGTAAGTAACACTTTACTCATTAGTTTCCGTGTTCCTATTTTTTTTTCTTTATTTAACATCTTCATTTGTCATGCAGCAGTTGCCTAGATGCCTCGATTGGTTCTTGACCTCGAGGATTAGGTTTGGAAGTTGGCCTCGACTTCCTCTTATGTCGGGCGCTGTTGACGTGACTTGGCAAAAGGCATATGAGAGGCAAAGAATCACGGTGAGTTTTTCTTCCTTATTTCTGAGGTGTCGATCATATTATTTTCCTTAATCAGTTTCTTCTTGTGCAATCCTGAACAAGGATACATTTTTGAGTCTTTCGAGCAGAGAGGAAGAGACTAAGTCCCCGGTTCCGAAGCCGGGGAAAGATAACAAGAGGAAGAGTGCCTTGGAGTCCGAGGACCCCAAACCTAAAAAGTCTCCAGTTCGAAAATACAGGGGGGAGTATTATCGCTCTGACAGTAGAGTCAGCCCAACTCCTGAGAGAATAAGAAAAAGAAGAAGAATACGATGACTCGGCGTTGGTGATTCGACCAAGGAAGACCGCCGAGGCCGCCAAGTCCCCTAAGCCAGTGGGGATGCCGAGATCCTGCCTCGTGATGAGGAGGTCCCGAAGAAAGATTCAGGAAAAGCCCCTGAATCACCCAAGGTCGAGATCATCACTCGCCCATCAAACATACCAGAGGAGGCTGGATCTGAAATCGCCATAGTCGAACAGAGCGCCTCGAGTGAGTCGCTCGGGGCAGTGACAACATGTCACTCACCTTATCTATCGGCCTTCTCCGAGGATACAATAAGAGAAGCTCGGGCTATAAGGACCCCCGATGTAGGCGGAGTCCCCATTTAAGAGGATCCTTTTCGGGATTGCTACCGGTGTCGATGATGCCTCTGACCTCAATGACGTGTCTACCCTCTTCGAAGAGGCCCAACGCCTTCTATCTCGAGTAAGTGTTAATTTCTGTTGTCGTAATTTTCTTTCATCTTGCCTTCTTTCTTTCTAAATTTCAGCTTTTCTCATATAGGCCTTCTCCGAGTCTTGGGTTGACTTAAAGCAATGTGAGGCTGAGCTTCAAAAGCTTTCGTAGGAGAGGAGTGCTCTCCTTTGCGGGCATAAGGATGAGGAGCTTAGAGACCTCCAAGCCACTTAGCCAACGCCCGTAAGGAGGAAACCGAGCTGAACGAGCAGGTAACTGTTCTTTTGAAAAAATACGGGCTCAATCCAAGGGTGGAAGCTAACGTTTCGATGTCTCAGTTGCAGCAGAAAATTGAGAAGATCGAGCTGTTCCGGTGGAAAGTCGATCAAGTTAAAGCTGATTGCCATTGGTGGAAGGAGGGCATGGACCGATTTGCTGCGGAGAAAGACGGCCCAACTATCAACTGCTGACGTCCAACTTCAGAGTGCTAGGGAGAAGTGCTCGGTCCAGGTCAAGAGGATCGAAGAACTCAAGGCCTAGCTTGTTAAAGCCAAAGCTGAGGCCGAAAGGCAAAGACTCAAGCTGACAGTCAGTTTCTATATACATAGTTGATGCCGAGGATGATCAAACTCAGTTGAGGGAGGCTACCGATTGACCACAATGGAATGCTGAGCTGGATAAGTGCCAATCTCAAAGGGATACCCTCGATGAGATTCATGCTCGAGGCTTCGACCTTTAAGAGGAGATAGCACAAGCAAAGATGCTCGAAGCTGATGCTAGGTTATTGGCCTTTTCCGATGATGAAGATGACGATGGAGGCAGTAAGAGCGGGTCTGATAAAGGTGAGGGGCCCGAAGAGGAAGCTACCCCTGAGGGAGAAGTCGCCCCCGAGCATAGTTAGGACTTGTACGTTTTCTTTTCTCTTTTATAAGACCTTTGTTGGTCTTTTGTACATATTTTTGTTTAATTATATATATAAAGATATTTCTTTCTTGAATTCCTTCTCGTTTTTGACTTGTGATAACTCCAAATCTACTTTGTGCGTTTGCAAAATTATATAATTTGTTCAAGACTTTGGATTTGGGCAATTTGACCGAAGTCATACTAGTACTGCTTTCATAGACGAGTTCGAGTAAAACTCGAACCCGAAGTAATAGAAACTTTAGGTTCGTATTGAATGAGGATGGATCCTCGAACTGTAGTCGAGTGAGTTTTTACTCAAGCTCGAAGTAGTGAAACCCTTAGGTTCAAATTGAATGATAACGTATTTTTGAACTCCAAGATGTAATGGCCCTTAGGCTCTTTGAATCGTGCCAATATGGATTTAAAATAATGGATTTTTTCCCTTTTTTCGGCTTAAAGACTTTATAAAAATTTTGTTATGCCTTAGCATGAATTTTTTACCCATTGGGTTTTTTGAAGGGTTTAATATTGATCGAAACCCCTTTACTTTTTGTGTCTTAGCACAAATTTGTATTTAAATAATTCGATAACTCTTAAGGTTTTTCGAGGGATGATATTATCGAAGCTCTTTAATTATTTTTCCGAGGGTAGCCCTTTTAACCGGGTTTTCAAAAAATTCAAAGGCATGTTCTTATTTCGGGATTCGGACGTCTTCGAGCCACGTTAGTTTGGCCGTAGCCTTTGGGTATGCCTCTTGGATTTATTTTCCCAATAACACTTCGAACTTGTTCGAAGTGTTAGTCCTCGAGAATGGTGGCCTTGGCCTATAAATCGAGGGTTTCCTCATTGAGGTCTTACGGTTTCGAAGTTAGATAGTTCAAACATGTTGATCCCCGAGTATGGGGTTGATCATTCGAGATGCAGTTTCACTCAGCCCTTGAGCCCTTTTTCACAAAAATTATAAGTACGAAGGTTGTAAAGTAGAAAATGTTCATTAAGTCACAAGAAATCTGGTAAGGAAAAATAATTTTTTGAATAGTTCATACATGCGTACATGTTTTGCCGTTAGGGGTCGAACAATCTATATGGACACGGTTCATTCGACCGTTTGGCCCATTACAAAGTTTTTCTATCGATACCCCTTTGACACAAAGTATTTTCCTTGAAAATATAAAATTCGAGGCTGATGCCCCCCAATATTCGAGGTTGATTGTAAGGGGATCTCGGATACTCTAAATCAGCATGAACAATGATTGCCTCGTTAAAAATCTTGCCAAAAAAACACATTTGGGATAAAAATCGGTCGAAGGGAAAAAGAGTGCAATACGTGCTATAGGGTCATAATATCTTTGTGCTTGATGAGAACTTCGATACCTTCACTCGGACACCTAAAAATAAGTTAGTATAAGAGGTAAATGAAAAAGGAGAAGATCTTACCTTAGCAATAATATCGCTTGAGGAGTGAGATGTTCTAATTATTTGGTAGTTGCTTGCCATTTATCGTGCCTAGCTTGTAAGATCCCTTTCTGAAGATATCGAGGAATCGATAGGATCCTTTCCAATTTGGGCCGAGTTTTACTTCATTAGGGTCTCTAGTGTTGATGGTGACTTTCCTCAGGACCAAGTCCCCGATTCTGAAGTGGCAAAGGTTGGTCCTCCGATTATAATATCTTTTGATGCATTGTTTTTGCGCGTCCATCCGAATGAGTGCGGCTTCTCATTTTTCATCTAATAGCTCAAGGCTAGTATTCATAGCCTCGTGATTTGATTCTTCCGTTGTGTGTCGAAATCTGGCACTAGGTTCCCCGATTTTGACTAAAATCAAGGCTTCGGTGCCGTATACTAAGGAGAACGACGTTACCCCCGTACTAGACTTCGACGTCGTTCTATATGCCCATAGGACTTCGGGTAGAATCTCTCTCCATTTTCCCCCCGCACCGTTCAACCTTTTCTTCAGATTTTGAATGATAGTTTTGTTCGTCGATTCAGCTTGCCATTTCCGCTAGGATGATAGGGTGTCGATAAGATTCTCTTTATTTTGTGATCTTCGAGAAACTTTGTTACTTTGCTGCCGATGAATTGCTTTCCATGTCGTATACAATCTCAGCAGGTATCCAGAATCGATATATGATGTGATCCCAAATGAAGTCTATAACTTCTTTTTCTCTGACTTTCTCAAAGGCCTTTGCTTCAACCCATTTAGAGAAATATTCAATCATAAATAAAATGAACTTAGCTTTAACTGGGGCCGATGTCAAGGGTCCCACAATATCCATCTCCCATTTCACAAATAGCCATGGGGATAGGAACGAATGAAGTTGTTCTCCGGGCTGGTGGATCATTGGTGCATACCTTTGACACTTATCACATTTTTGAACAAACTCTTTAGTGTCTTTTTCCATACTATCCTAATAGTATCCTGCTCCGATGATTTTTTGAACTAGTGATTCAACACCAGAGTGGTTCCCACAAGTACCTTCGTGAAATTCTCGTAGGATGTAATCGGTGTCCCCTAGTCCCAGGCATACTGCTAACGGTCCGTCAAACGTCCTCCTGTACAATGCTCCATCCTCAACCAATGTGAATCGAGTAGCTTTTGTTTGTAGAGCCCTCGATTCTTTAGGGTCCGATGGGAGCTTTCCGTTTTTCAAATACTCGATATATTTATTCCTCCAATCCCAAGTTAGGCTTGTGGAGTTTATCTCAGCGCGACCCTCTTCGATTACTGACTTTGAAAGTTGAACGACAGTCCCCTAGGTAATTTTGTTGTCCTCGACTGATGATCCCAGATTTGCAAGGGCATCGACTTCACTGTTCCGTTCTCTAGGTACATGCTGCAAAGTCCATTCTTTAAAACGATGTAACGTCATCTGCAGCTTATCCAGATACTTTTGCATTCTATGCTCTCGAACCTCGAAGGTTCTATTCACTTGGTTTACTACCAGTAGGGAGTCGCATTTGGCTTCGATGACTTCCGCTTCCAAGCTTTTAGCTAGTTCAAGACCTGCAATCATGGCCTCGTACTCGGCCTCATTGTTAGTAAACTTAGATGTTTTGATAGATTGCCTAATACTATTGCCCGTGGGCTGCTCAAAATGATGCCTAGCCCAGACCCCTTCACATTCGAAGCACCATCTGTAAAAAGGGTCCACACCCCTATGATGTACCCCCTTTTAACAAAAATTCCTTTTCGACTTCGGGTACGAGGGTTGGCGTGAAGTCGGCCACGAAGTCTGCCAAAATCTGAGAACTTGATGGCCGTTCGGGGTTGATATTTGATATCATACCCACTGAGTTCGACGTCCCATTTGGCCAATCGGCTCGACAGCTTGGGCTTATGTAAAACATTACGAAGTGGGTAAGTGGTTAATACACATATTGGGTGACACTGAAAATATGGTTTTAGCTTCCTAGAGGCACTTATTAGAGCAAGTGCCAATTTTTCTAAGTGTGGATATCTAGTTCTGCTTCTCCTAGAGTTTGACTTACGTAATAAACAGGAAATTGCGTACCTTTATTTTCTCGAACTATGACACCACTTACCGCGATTTTTGAGACTGCTAAGTATAAGTAGAGTTTCTCATCTGCCTTTGGAGTATGAAGCAATGGTGGTCTCGAGAGGTGTCATTTCAATTTTTCTAATGCCCGTTGGCATTTTGGGGTCCAGGCGAAATCATTCTTCTTTTTGAGTAGTGAGAAGAACCTATGACTCCGATCTGACGATCTTGAGATGAATCGACCTAAGGCAGCTATCCGGCCTGTCAGCTTTTGCACGGCTTTAACGCTGTCCACGACAGTGATGTCTTCAATAGCCTTGATTTTATCGGGTTTGATCTTGATTCCCCAATTTGACACCATGAAGCCAAGGAAATTGCCCGAACCGACCCTGAAAGCGCATATCTTGGGATTGAGCTTCATGTTGTATTTTCTGAATATCTTGAATTTTTCCTACAAATGTGTCAAATGGTCCTCGGCTCGCAGGGATTTAACTAGCATATCATCAATATATACTTCCATTGACTTACCTATTTGTTCTTCAAGCATTTTATTTACTAGGCGTTGGTAGGTAGCCCTGCGTTTTTGAACCCAAAAGCCATTACATTATAGCAATATGTTCCATACTTAGTGATGAATGAAGTCTTTTCTTGATCTTCCAGGTTCATTTGGATTTGATTGTACCCATAATAGGCGTCGATAAAACTAAGGACCTCATGGCCGGCCGTGACGTCGATCATACGATCGATGTTAGGTAGAGGAAAAGAGTCTTTGGGGCATGCTTTGTTCAAATCCTTATAATCTACACACATCCTAAGTTTGTTCCCTTTTTAGGGACTATATCTACATTTTCTAACCATTCGGGATATTTTACTTCCTGAATGGATCCTATATTGAGAAGTTTAGTTACCTCATCCTTGATGAATGCGTGTTTTACCTCGGACTGGGGCCTTCTATTTTGTTTCACTGGCCTGAACTTCGGGTCCAGACTCAATCAATGCGTTCTTATCTCTAGCGGGATCCCTATCATGTCTAAGTGGGACCAAGCAAAACAATCCATGTTATTAATAAGAAATTTAATGAGTTTTTTCCTGAGTTCGAGGGTTAATCCCGTTCCCAGGTATACCTTTCGCTCGGGCAGGTACTCAATCAATATAACATGTTCCAGCTCTTCGACTGTTAATTTGGTGGCGTTGGAATCTTCTGGAACAATGAAGGTTCGAGGGGTCCGGTAATCTTTAGCTTCTTCTTCCTCTATTTCCTTCTTCCCCAATTCAGTCGAGGCTGGTGACTATGATTGCTATTTGGCCTCCTGTTTTCTTTTGATGTCTGATCCCTTTGATGTTGAAAGTGCCGATATCGGTATTACCTCATCGACTGCTAACATTTCCTTACCAGCATGCTGCTCCCCATATACTATTTTCACCCCGTCCGACATCATGAATTTCATCATTTGGTGGAGAGTCGAAGGGACTGCCCTCATATTGTGAATCCAAGTCCTCTCGAGTATGGAGTTGTACCTCATGTCTCCCTCGATTACATGGAACTTGGTTTCTTGTATAGTTCTAGCCATGTTCACCGGTAGGATGATCTCTCCTTTAGTTATTTTGCTGGCCATATTGAAACAGTTCAAGACCCGAGCTGCAGGCACAATTTGGTCTTGTAGGTCGAGCTGCTCCACAACCCTCGATCAGATGATATTTGCCGAGCTACCTGGATCCACTAAAACACGCTTAAATTAAACTTTATTTAATAAGATCGAAATTACCAGAGCGTCATTGTGAGGTTGAGAAATTTCTTCTGCTTCCTCGTTGTTGAATGATATGGTGCCTTCTAGCATGTAATCTCAGATCTATTTTCCCTAGTAATTGATACCTTAGTGCGCTTGAATACGGGCCCTTGTGGAATATCGACCCTGCCGACGATCATATGGACTACATGCTGGGGCTCCTCCTGTTCGTTTTTCCTGTTGGCGTCCCTTTCTCTGAAATGATTCTTGTCTCAATCACTTAGGAACTCCCGAAGGTGGCCTTCGTTGAATAGATGGGCTACCTCCTCTCTTAGTTGCGTGTAATCCTTGGTTCTGTGGCCATGCGTTCCATGATACTTACACATCAAATCGGGGTTTCTTTGGGAAGGATCGGTTTGTATGGACCTGGGCCACCTAGTATCTTTGATTCTTCCAATTGCCGATACAATGCCTGATGCGTCAACATTAAAATTATAATCCGACAACCGAGGAGCCTTTGTATGATCGACATACTTGTTAAAACAACTTTTGTTGATAAGTCCCCGAGAATTCTATCCTCGATCACTTCTCCGATCATTTCGGGCAGGATTGCGTCTTGGGCCGTTGTTCCTGTGATCTGCGATGTATGGTTGATATCTGTCTTTGTTCGACCGTGTCTCCCTATCGACGTCCCTCTAATTTTTAGCTGCGGACCTGTTCGGATATACTAAACCAGAAGGAGTTCCTAATTGGTCATCCTGGACCCTGATCTTTGATTGGTACCGATTATGTACATCGGCCCAGGTCACCGCAGGATATTCGATCAAATCTTGCTTCAGTTGACGTGATGCTATCGAACTTCATTCATTCAACCCCTGAGTGAAAGCTTGAACTACCCAATCATATGTGACAGGTGGCAAATCCATGCGTTCCATTTGAAATCGGAACACGAACTCCCTCAGCATTTGATTATCCTACTGTTTTACTTTGAAAAGGTCCGATTTCCGTGTCGCAATCTTTATGGCCTCGGCATGTCCCTTTACGAAAGAGTCCTCTAACATGGCAAATGAGTCAATGAAATTCGGCAGTAGGTTGTGGTACCAAATCATTGCCCCCTTCAATAGAGTCTCTACGAACTTCTTCAATAAAATAGATTCGATCTCATCATTTTCCAAATCGTTACCTTTGATGGCCTATATATAGGAGGTGACATGCTCGTTGGGATCGGTGGTCCCGTTGTACTTAGGTATATACAACATACGAATGTTTTTTGGAATGGGCTTCCAAGTCGCACTTGGAGGAAATAGCTTATGTACAAATTTCATCGAATCCATCCCTTTCAAAATTGGTGGTGTCCCCGGTATCTGATCAACTCGGGAGTTGTATGTTTCTACTTACTTATCATTATCTTCATATTTTTTTTCTCCCAACTCAATTCTTTTGGTGATCTCCTCGAGCATTTTCATTATTGAAGGATTGGTCCTCGATTCATTATTATTCGACCTCTCTGGTACTGTCTTGGTACAACGGGTGGCTTCCGGTTCGACCCCACTCGAAGCTCTATGTTGATTTTGTAGTTGTGCAATAGTGGCTTGCTGAGCTTGTAGCATTTCTAATATTACCTGGAGACTGACTCCTCCATCTCCTCCACCCTGTGCACCTTGGTCACCAGATCGGCCTTCTCTGCATACACTCTCTTCGGGGTCTGCACCCAGGTTCGCGTTCAAAGCAATGCACGAACTGAGGTCGACTGGGTTGGCGACCGGTGCTCCCCTAAGATCAGATTGTGGCACCTCGACCCCTGGAGCAATTACATTGTTGTTTCCCCCGTGAAATTTGAGGCCATTATCACCATGTGTGGGTGCTTTTTGTGAGTTTGACATGTTTTAACCTGAAAGAAAAAACACTTGACAAGATTAAGAGTGAAATAACGTGTGGTATCAGAATCAATATTGAATAATCACATTATACTTAGCCCCACTGTGGGAGCCAAACTGTTT
This sequence comes from Nicotiana paniculata, assembly GCA_005239505.1. Lineage (NCBI taxonomy): Eukaryota > Viridiplantae > Streptophyta > Magnoliopsida > Solanales > Solanaceae > Nicotiana > Nicotiana paniculata. The sequence goes on from MDKI01075022.1 coordinate 14,706, forward strand.
ACCTTAAAATTTGGATAACAATTAAACTTATATTGTGGTTTTAAGGATATATTATTTCGTCCAATACCAATTGATAAATGAGAAGATAAATGAGTGAATTAAACTATTAAATAAATCAAACCAGCGTATAAGCTAAACCTTGACCTCGAATTGAAGTAACCTCGAGGTGATATCGTAATAACAATAAAGAATAAAATAACTCTGATGAACGGTAAGTAAAGCAATAAGGAAGAAGAAATGATTGTATATATTTTTCTTAGTGAGCAATGATCATTACAAATGAATGGAATTCCTCTTTATATAGTAGAGGAGTCCTAATTAAGGTATATTTATAATTACAGTAGGAAATCATATAAACAACTGATTAACCGCTATAGATTTGATATGTTCCGAGATTCACGCCACGATCCTCGACCAATCGCAGATATCTCGCCCTTTCTGTTATAAAGCTATCCCGATGTTACTCGAAGTCTGTCTCTTTCTGGACCCGATTGATATTGAACTTGATCTGGAAAGAGCCTTCGATTTTTTACTTGACATCCTAGCTCCTCGATGTAACGTCCCAATCCCGATAAAATAGTGAAATCGGGTAGCCCCGATTTATATTGTATACAATATCTTAGAGATTGGTTATGATCTGTGTGTGTTCAATTACCCAAAAATTTCATCGGGATCGTGATGACTCTTAACACTGCTTGGTAGGAACGTCAATAACAAATATGCATAAATAAATTTCAACAATAGTATTAAATAGTCTCAATAGCAGAATGGCATAAATAACTGAAGTCAAATAACGATACAACTGAAAATAATCCAAAATCCAATCTAACAGAGTGCACATCTATAGAATAGTAAATATTGAGTCCGAACAAAATACTATACTATTTGGAAGACTGAACAGTAAAAACATAATACAAAAGAGGAGACTTCAATGCATTCGAACAGAACAACTCTGCTACCTCAAAATCTCCAACTAGTCCGGATACGGCTCACTGGAAACTACCACGATAAACAACACATGCATCTACACATGAAGTGCAGAGTGTAGTATGAGTATAACCGACTCCATGTACTCAATAAGTAGCAAGCTTAATCTTGGGATGGAAGCTGTGACAAACTTGGCAAGGTCCGATACTCATTTTGAATAGGCAACAACAATAAGAATATCATAATAATTGCAAAAAGGAAAAGCAGCTCAAGTAATATATGGTTCAACCTTATCAGAATAAGAGGAGAAATAAATATGCTTTTCAAATATATCAGTCAAGGCATCAATTGTTTTTACAAAAAACACCTAAATGTGGATTTATCAAAATAAACTGCGATTCCAAACTCTAAATACCGAATAAATACATCAAGTACTAATTAGCATGAAAACTGTACAAATCTATGGCTGCATGAAAAATATACATCCAAAATCAACAACATCATAATTTAAATCATCAAGTAAACAAAATTTCAGCATAGTTACAGTGTCTGGCACAAGTACCCCTCAATCATACTCTTAGTACACTCATGGTGCCGGGCAAACATGCTCCGGTCATCACAGACACACAATAAAAAAAATAAACACTACATGTGTGCCTGTCATAAGCCCCTCACTAAGCATACATATAGTGCTTGCACTCACAAGTTATTACTTGAGTTTGAAAGGGTGGATCCTAGCCTAAGCACTGATCAAATAAAAAATCAACGATCAACGACACTTAGCCTAATATGGGGCCTTGACGCAAGCGTCACCTCACAACCAATACGAACACGACTCTATGACCCAATGACCAGTCATCAATCCGCTTAAGACATAATATGCTCATATCTCACAGTACCATAATCATGATACCGCACAGAATGTACCAATATGTCACAACTCAACTCAATACACGGACAACAAGTCAAATAATATATTAAGAGTGCATAGAGACGGAGATATAACACGCAAATATAATATCATGATTTAAAAGTATGACGACGACTAAAGAAAATAGCTCAACATAGGAGAAATAACCCAATAATGTCTCGATCAGATAAGCAATACCTAGACATAATTTATAGCATGGATAATAGTTCATGTAATAAAAAAAGATGGAGAAAATATGGTATCAAAGAGGCAGTGTAACAAAACAAGGCATATAATAGCCTAAAGTCTACCAGAATAATGAATAACCGTGGTGCACATACATACGCTTATCACCTCGCATGTGGGTCACTCCCAACACATAGTAAACATTCTTACCTCAAATGCGCAAGAATAAATACTCCAATAATTTCTTGCCTCTAGAGCCGGTCTCTGAACATGTCAAATCCATCCATAAACAACTCAATAAATTCAAACAAGCGGAATCAATTCTAAACAATAAAGCTTTGATCTTTATTTAATTCCCAAAAAGTCAACCCGTGCTCACATGGTCAAAACCCGAGTCAAGAGGTAGATCCTGACTATTCATTACCCCACTAGTCCAAATATGTGTTTAGATTCTAAAATCGAGTCCAAATCTACTCCTAAAATCTCAATTTTCACTCTCTTAAGTTGAAGGAAAAATCTCAACATTTTCTCAAAATTTTATATTTTATGTATTAATAGGCCATTTGGATTCTTGAAATAATACGAAAAATGAGTACAAATCACTTATCCCAAAGTTTTGTATGAAAGTCTTCTTCAAAAATGGCCCCTCTGCAAGTCTAGGGTTCAAAATATGAGATAACAGGCTAAAATCCCGAGATATAACATTTTGGTGTTCTGCCCAACGATATCCTTCGCGAACACGGCCCAAGCCTCGCGTTCGAAGCATAAATCTTATACTACCTCCAAAGCCTTCATTGTGAATGCGAAACTCTTATCGCAAATGCGAAGCACATGCACTTAGAACTACGCGAAAGCAACCCCGATCACGTGATCGCAAAGGCTAATCTTCCAACTTGCCTCCCATGCTTCGAGAACGTGGCCACTTGACGAGCTTGAAACACACTCTAAAATATGCTTGCTAATCGAATATAGTAAGTTAAAATATCGTATCCACATGGATTGGATTTAAACAGTTATTATCGTAGTTAAATCTAAATTGCTATCCAAGATGATCAACAATTGAGATTTATGTGATTTAAACTAAAATTAACTAAGAGTCTAAACTATTGGCTAATGAAAATCAACGCAAGTATTAAGCAAATGAAGTTATCAATTAGGAGTAAATAGGGTTGATAACATAGATGCAAGATAAATATTTGGTATTTAACTCTAGATTATTCACTTCTAATGTTCAAGTGAGTCTCTCGAATTCTTTTGGTTATTAGTTCAATTGATTAGTAGAAACTCCTCTCTCGATTGAATCTCAACCTCACAAGATGAACCAACTTTAAGCATGTGAATATATGAAAGAATTCGTAGTGGATTGGTATTTAGGAAAACCACTCTCGATTATCCTCCTAAATAAGTTTAATCAACAATTGAACTAGATTCTTCTGATTACTATGAAAAATTAATGACTTCAACCAGCAAGATATAATGCAGAAATATCACAAGTGATGCCTCTCTCGATTACATGAACAAGTGAATATAGCTGCAACAATTAAAACATCCTAAATGATTCAATACATAAAACTAGAGTTAATTATCCACAAACAAGTATCAATTCACCAAATCCATCAAACCCTAAAGAGAACAAATCCATGGATATGTAGCAATTCATCATAACAATGTTTAAGTTAAAGTAAAACATAAAACAATCCAAACTCTTGTCTTGAGTGAGGATCTAATGATGAAATCCTTGACCTTTTGCTTCTCCACCTCCTCCTTGGCTTACTTAGGTCTAAGATGTGTCAAAATCCCCAAAAATAACGTTTTTACATATATTTATACTAAATAGGGTCGGGCCCGGACAAAAACAACTTCTCCTGTGCGAAATAGGAAAATAACTTTGTAAAAGTTGCACAGGCGCGCCGCATGGGGTGACGCGCCAGGCAGGCAGGGCACTAGTGGGCATTTCCAGAAAGCTTAAAATTTTATAGGAGAAGAATATTGGGAAGCCGCAACGCGTCATGCGCCACGGCTGTGGGACTTTCTCTGAGTACAAAATTTTCTTGCTTTTTAGCTATCCCGACATGGTTCTCGACCCTCGAACGCGATCCCAGCTTACTTCCTTGGGCTAACTTCCTTGAGCTTTTACTTAGAATTCAAAGCTCCAAATCATTCAAATTCATTCCATAAAATATTCATAGCTCAGAATCCGCCTACAAGGCATAAAATACATAATTAGTGCATAACACTATCGATTAAAACACAAACTCTATTAAAGTGCAGTAAATTCGAGTGTAGAAAGTGACTAAAATGCGAGATTATAGCCTACCACCACCAGTGTAGTGAGAGCGCGAAGGCCACTTGCCATACACCCTGCAAATGGGATCCTCTGCCCACAAATGCAAATAACAAATCACAGCTGTCACAAGATAAACCTTCGCGATCGTGAGATATGCTTTGCGATTGTGAAGCACACCAGACACCAGCAAAAAAGTTGCAACCTCAAACAAGCTCTGGGTGGTCCGAAAGTCACCCAAGCTAGACGGGACCTCGTCCAATCATACCAATAAGTCCTTAATTTCTACTCGGACCTATCCAAAGCCTCAAAATATAAATGGTATGATCACATCTACGAATCGAAGATAAACCACAAATTGAACTTCTCTTAAGTTCAAGAACTTCCAAACATCAAACCCAACATCTGATTCAAGCCTAATCAAGCTAGATTATGTTCAAACTTTGTAAATAAATTCTAAATAGAAAAAAGAAACTATTCCAAGTTCCAGAATAATGATTTGAACCCGAAATCATTAAAGTCAACACCCGTTCAAACCTATGAACTTTCCAAACCTTTAAAATTTGAACTTTCCGCAATTAGAGCCAAAACATCTTAGGAATCTCCAAATCCAAATCTGGAAATACACCTAAGTTTAAAATCACCATACGGATCTATTGGAACCATCAATGCACCAATCCAAGATCATTTATACAAAAGTCAAACCTTGGTCAACTTCTCTAACAATAAATCTAAGTATTCCAATTCACTCCCAAATCTTCCCGAAACCAAATCAACCATCCCCCCAAGTCACAAAATAACAAACAAGCATACAAGAAGCATCAAATAAGGATATGGGGTTAAAATGTACATAACGACCAGCTGGATCATTATATTCTCCCCTAAAAACAAACATTCATCCTCAAACGAGTTTAGACTCATACCTGGGATACTAAAGAGATAAAGATATTTTCTCCGCATATCATGCTCGGTCTCTCAAGTCATCTTTTCAACTGGTTGACCTCTCCACTGGACCTTCACTAATGCAATATCTATAGACCTGAACTTGTGAACTTCCGTATAAAAAATGGCCACCGACTCTTCTTTTTAAGCCAGGTTTTCATCCAACTGTACTAAACTGAAATCCAAACATTTGATTTTCCCTCATAATACTTCTAAAGCATGGAAAAATGAAACATCGGATGAACTCCCGACAATCTAGGTGGAAAACCAAGTATGTAGGCCACCTCGCCTCAAATGGACCGATATACCGAGGGATCAACTTCCCCTTCTTACCAAATCTCACCACGCCCTTCATAGTCAATACTCGGAGAAGAACCATCTCACCCTCCATGAAAGCTACGTCACGAACCTTCCCATCAACATACCTCTTTTTCCTGGACTATGCTGAATGAAGCCGTTCTTGAATCAATTTCACCTTCTCCATAGTATCACGAACCAGATTTGTGCTCAATAACCTAGCCTCACCAGGCTCAAGACAACCAAGCAGAGAACAACATCACCTCCCATATAAGGCCTTATAAGAATTCATTTGGATGCTCGACTGATAGCTATTGTTGAATGCAAACTCCATTAATGGAAGAGACTGATTCCAATGTCCTCCAAAATCTATGACACAAGCCCTCAACATATCCTATAAAATCTAAATGATCCGCTCGGACTGTCTATCCGTCTAAGGGTGTGATGAATGCAAACAATACACTTAAATATTCTCTCTAGTTGATTATAATCAACTAAGAGTCTACAATATTGACTAATGAAAATTAACACAAGTAATGAGCAAAGGAAGATATCAATGGGAGAAAATAAGGGCTGATAGGATAGGTGCAAGACAATTGTTTGGGGTCTAACTCTCGAATTCACTCAATTATTTGTTCACACATCCAGCAGAAACTCTTCTCTCGATTATTTTTCAACCTCACAATATGAACTAAATTAGGCTCGATGAACGTATGCAAGAATTCATAATGGATTTTTCTTTAGGAAAACCTCTTTTGGTTATTCTCCTAATGAGGTTAATTAATAATTCAACTATCCACTTTCGATTACTAAGAAGAATTACTGAATTTACCCAACAAAATGTAACGCAAAAATATCACAAGTTATGCCTCGATTACATGAACTAGTGAATATAGATGCAACAATTAAATACTCCAAAACGATTCAATACATAAACTAGAGTTATAATCCACAAACAAAAAATATCAGTACACCAAATCCATCAAACCCTAAAGAGAACTACTCCATAGATATGGAGTAACTCATCACAAATAAGTTTACGTTAAAGAAACAAAAACATAAAATAATCCAGACCCTTGCATTGATTGAGGATTGAATGATGAATTCCTTGTGATTTCTTTCTCCGACTCCTCCTTAGCCTCCTTAGGTATTATATGTGTCAAAAGTACAGAAAATACCATTTTTCCATGTATACAAGTAGGGTCTGGCCAAAGCGAAAACACCTTTTCCTACGCGAAATAGGACACTCACCGAAGTTGGACGTGCGCGGCCACGCACCTGGGTGGCTGTTTTTGTCAATTTCTGACATAAATTTACACTGTTGTGTCGCACTAGTGTAATTTTTCAGTAGTTGATTCTTCCTTGACTTTTGACGTCCAGAAGTGATCCTTGACGCCCGAACACAATGCCAGCTTATTCCTTTGGGCTTTTAATCAGACTTCCAAGCTCCAAATAGCTCGAATTAGTTCCATAATATCTACATAACTCGAAATAACTCCTACAAAGCATGAAACACACAATGTGTGCAAAACACTAACAATTAAAGCTCAAACTCAATTAAAGTGTAGTAAATAAGAGGGTAAAAAGTGACTAAAACACGAGATTATACCCTACCATCAGAGTGAAATGCTTACTCAACTCAACCTGTGTGCCCAACTCACGCTGGACATCTTTACAGAAGTGCAAAGTAAACTGAGTGCCTCGATCCGAGATGATAGACACAGACACTCCATTCAAGTGGACAATATATCTAATATAGATCTTAGCCAACTGCTTCGTAGTGTAGGAAGTCATGACTAGAATGAAATGTGCAGACATGGTCAGTCCGTCCACAATGACCCAAACAACGTAAAATCTCCTCAATGTATGTGGCAATCCTACCACCAAGCCCATAATAATGTGCTCCCACTTTCACTCTGTTATCTCAATATTCTAAAGAAAACCACCTGTTCATTGATGCCCATACTTTACCTTGTGGCAATTCAAGTACAACACAACATATCCAAAAATGACCCTCTGCATTCTCTATCTCCAATAATACTATTTCAAACAACGTTACATCTTCGTAGCACCTAGATAAATAGAATACCGCAAACTTTGATCCTTCCCAAGACTCAACTTCACTTCTTTTTAGCTCACCTGGTCAACCTAATGGTTGTGGCAGACATATGAATCAGGTAGGCCAGCTGGCCAACACCACTCATATGATGTTGATATCTAATTTTGCTCTCATATTTTTTCGAATTATATATATACTTTCAAAATATTATTTTGCATCATTGCTCAATTTACAATAGTTATACAAGTGTCTTTCTAATTTTTGTAATTTTTATAGCTTTAAAACTGATTTTCTTGCAGTTAAATTACTTGAATATGTATTAATTACCCCCTTAAATTACTTTGTGATGATTTAATCATCCAACTCTATTATTTGCATCCACATATCTGTTTTATAATATTTTACTTCATTTTATATAATTACATTTGCACTTTTATGCCAAATAAATAATTTTGCAATAATAGCTTATATTTTACAATAAATTGTATTAGTCATTTTATTTAAGGTCAAAATATCTTTGTTTTACATTTTTCATAATCTTCAACTATTGGTTTAAAGTACTAAGTTCCATAAATAGCATTTTAATATTTTATTTAACTATTTTATTAAAATTATTTCCCCTTAATCCCCTACTTCAAAATCTAGCCCAAATTATGCCGTATTTCGGACCAATTAAGGTCAAAACAAATGAGCCCAACCCCAATTTTCCCTTCCCCACAAAACAACCCCTTTTGTTCCAACCTGTTCAGGACCCGTTTTCTCAACCCGCCGCATTTCCCTTTAATCATGGCCGTTGATCTCAGATGATCAACTGCACATAATAATCCCTACCCTTTCTTTATATCCCCTCACCCTAAACCCTAATCCCATTCACACACTGTCACGCCCCAACCTTAGGGAGCGCGACCGTCGCTCAACCGAGTGAACCCGGTCGAGCAAGCCTACTAAACCTTTCCTACCCGACTCATTCATAATCTAAAAAGATAATTCATCACCATTTGTTAATCAGAGGAGAGATCTATTTTACAAATATACAGACGAATACTAGATCACTCTTCCTCATATACATTATACCATAGCTAAGTTTCAAAAAGTACATACAGTTTACTATTTACTGAAAAAGAGTTTCAAAATACAACTTGATCCGATGACCACCCCGACACCCATACATGACCCACATAAACGTCTATGGAGCCTCTAAAGATACATAAGACAAACATGACAATACCGGTAACAAGGCCCCGGTTATACCTCAAAATTTGGTAAGTTATACAAAAGAAGAACATCATACACTACAAATAACCCCGGGAAGAAACAGGGCTCAGCAAGGCTGATGTGAGGAGAAAGAGAGAGAGGGAACCACTATCGGCGATCAGCGCTATCTGCGATGGAACCACCTACATCCATTCAAGGATGTAGCGCCCCCGACAAAAGGGACGTTAGTACTGTCGAATAGTACTAGTATGTAAGACAAACACCAATCATAGTAGAATGAACGATGAAATAAAGGGAAGGAAGTCATAATAATAAAATAGTTCTTCATAGAAATATAAAGAACACCAAGTAAGGATCACATAGTTTTCAATTCAGTCTTTCCATCTTTTTAGGTTAATAATCCTTAGTGCCAAGTTCCACAACTCATAATGCCACCGTGTTTTACACGGAGTCCGGTCTCGGTCCGACCAACTAAGCCATCCTAAGTGAGACATATCCAAATTCACAATGATAATCAATGACCCAGTACAAATGCCACCATGTGTACAACATGGCGTCCGATCTCGGCCCGATCGGCTAAGCCATCTCACTTGGGACATATCCACTTTAAATTATTCATACAATTCACATTTCATTCCCATATTTTATTACAAAGTTCTTGGCACTTGGACACATTTTACAATTCAATTCTTTTTCCCTTCTTATTCGTTCAAATAACATTTTGCTTCATATCGAAATGCACCATCACATAGGGTATTGAACACATAAGGGAGGGAGCTCGGAGAATCATAATCACATCCTTCAATAGCATGTTGACATGGTAAACGTTCATAACAATCATGGAACATGAAGCTTTCAACTCAACATATTAAGACATTCAACTCAAGTATGACCCGGTCAGGAATTTACACCAAATAATCGGACATCAGGAGCTCGATTCTAAGAAGAAGAGGGTTATCCATACATACCTTAATTGAGTTTTTTAGAGCTTTTAGACGATCCTGAGTTTTAGCAATTTTACCAATATACAGACGAATACTAGTTCACTCTTCCTCATATACATTATACCATAGCTAAGTTCCCAAAAGTACATACGATTTTATTATTTACTGGAAAAGAGTTTCGAAATACAACTTGATCCGATGGCCACCCCGACACCCATACATGACCCACATAAATGTCTACGGAGCCTCTAAAGATACATAAGACAAACATGACAATGCCGGTAACAAGGCCCTGGCTATACCTCAAAATGTGGTAACTTATTCAAAAGAAGGACAACATATACTACACATGACCCCGGGAAGAAACAGGGCTCACCAAGACTGCTGTGAGGAGAAAGAGAGAGAGGGAACCACTGTCGGTGATCAACGCTATCTGCGATGGAACCACCTACATATCCATTCAAAGATGTAGCGCCCCCGATAAAAGGGATGTTACTACTGTCGAATAGTACTAGTATGTAAGGTAAACACCAATCATAGTATAATGAACGGTGAAATAAAGGGAAGGCAATCATAATAATCAAATATTGCTTCATAGAAATACAAAGAACATCAAGTAAGGATCACATAGTTTTCAATTCAGTCTTTCCATCTTTTTAGGTTAATAATCCTTAGTGCCAAGTGCCACAACTCATAATGCCACCGTGTTTTACACGGACTCCGATCTCAGTCCAACAGTCTAAGCCATCCCAAGTGAGACATATCCAATTTCACAATGATAATCAAGGACCCAGTATAAATGCCACCATGTGTACAACATGTCGTCCGATCTTTGCCCGATTGGCTAAGACATCTCACTCGGGACATATCCACTTTCCATTGTTCATACAATTCACATTTCCTTTCCATATTTTATTACATAGTTCTTGGCACTTGGACACATTTTAGAATTCAAGTCTTTTTTCCTTCTTATTCGTTCAAATAAAATTTTACTTCATATCAAAAAAAACCATCACATAGGGCATTGAACACATAAGGGAGGGAGCTCGGAGAATCATAATCACATCCTTCAATAGCATGTTGACATGGTAAACGTTCATAACAATCATGGAACATGAAGCTTTCAACTCAACATATTAAGACATTCAACTCAAGTATGACCCGATCAGGAATTTACACCAAATAATCGGACATCAGGAGCTCGATTCTAAGAAGAAGAGGGTTATCCATACATACCTTAATTGAGTTTTTTAGAGCTTTTAGACGATCCTGAGTTTTAGCAACTTCAATCTATTTTAACAATATTGCAGAATTGAACCCAAAATTAGGAGAATAGTCGTAATTCTATCTCATTAGGGTATTTTCCAATAACTAGGTGTGCATTACTATTCTTAGGCCTTTTATGAATCATTCTACCGTTCTTCCACCCATTCTTATTTTACGAACTCCCCTCCCATTCTAGGAATACATGCATGCAAGAAATAACCTCCAAGAAGATGAATTTTCTGACTGAGTATGCGACAACTATGCAGTCTGCATACCTGTTCTGCGGTCGCATAATGCACAACAGAACTCCCTTTGCGGAAACCCAAGAGAGGTTATGCGGTCAATGTGTGTCCACATATTGATTATGCGATCGCATAATCAACCACAAAATTGGACAATATCTCTAATATAGATCTTAGCCAACTGCTTCGTAGTGTAGGAAGTCATGACCAGAATGAAATGTGCAGACATGGTCAGTCCGTCCACAATGACCCAAACAATGTAAAATCTCCGCAATGTATGTGGCAATCCTACCACCAAGCCCATAATAATGTGCTCCCACTTTCACTTTGTTATCTCAATCTTCTAAATAAAACCACATGTTCATCATGATGCCCACAATTGACCTTGTGGAAATTCAAGTACAACACAACATATCCAAAAATGCCCCTCTGCATTCTCCGTCTCCAATAATACTATTTCAAATAACGTTACATCTTCGTAGCACCTAGATAAATAGAATACCGCAAACTTTGAGCCTTCCCAAGACTCAACTTCACTTCTTTTTAGCTCACATGGTCAACTAAATGGTGGTGACAGACATATGAATTTGGTAGGCCAGCTGGCCAACACTACTCATATGGTGTTGATAGCCAATTTTGCCCTCATATTTTTTCAAATTATATATATACTTTCAAAATATTATTTGGCATCATTTCTCAATTTACAATAGTTATACAAGTGTCTTTCTAATTTTTGTAAATTTTAAAGCTTTAAAACTGATTTTCTTGCAGTTAAATTACTTGAATATGTATTAATTACCCCCTTAAATTACTTTGTGATGACATAATCATCCAACTCTATTATTTTCATCGACATATCTTTTTTATAATATTTTACTTCATTTTATATAATTACATTTGCACTTTTTGAGCCAAATAAATAATTTTGCAATAATAGCTTATATTTTACAAAAAATTGTATTAGTCTTTTTATTTAAGGTCAAAATATATTTGTTTTACATTTTTCATAATCTTCAACTATTGGTTTAAAGTACTAAGTTTCATAAATAGCATTTTAATATTTTATTTAACGATTTTATTAAAATTATTTCCCCTTAATCCCCTACTTCAAAATCTAGCCCAAATTATGCCTTATTTCGGACAAATTAAGGTCCAAACAAATGAGCCCAACCCTAATTTTCCCTTCCCGAAACAAAACAACCCCTTTTGTTCCAACCTACTCGGGACCCGTTTTCTCAACCCGCCGCATTTCCCTTTAATCATGGCCGTTGATCTGAGATGATCAACTGCCCATAATAATCCCTACCCTTTCTTTATATTCCCTCACCCTAAACCCTAATCCCATTCACACACTGTCACGCCCCAATCTTAGGGAGCGCGACCGGCGCTCAACCGAGTGAACCCTGTCGAGAAAGCCTACTAAACCTTTCCTACCCGACTCATTCATAATCTAAAAAGATAATTCATCACCATTTGTTAATCAGAGGAGAGATCAATTTTACAAATATACAGACAAATACTAGATCACTCTTCCTCATATACAGTATACCATAGCTAAGTTTCCAAAAGTACATACGGTTTACTATTTACTGAAAAAGAGTTTCAAAATACAACTTGATCCGATGACCACCCCGACACCCATACATGACCCACATAAACGTCTATGGAGCCTCTAAAGATACATAAGACAAACATGACAATACCGGTAACAAGGCCCCGGTTATACCTCAAAATTTGGTAAGTTATACAAAAGAAGAATAGCATACACTACACATAACCCCGGGAAGAAATAGGGCTCAGCAAGGCTGATGTGAGAGAAAGAGAGAGAGGGAACCACTATCGGCGATCAGCGCTATCTGCGATGGAGCCACCTACATCCATTCAAAGATCTAGCGCCCCCGACAAAAGGGACGTTAGTACTGTCGAATAGTACTAGTATGTAAGGCAAACACCAATCATAGTAGAATGAACAATGAAATAAAGGGAAGGAAGTCATAATAATAAAATAGTTCTTCATAGAAATACAAAGAACACCAAGTAAGGATCACATAGTTTTTAATTCATTCTTTCCATCTTTTTAGGTTAATAATCCTTAGTGCCAAGTGCCACAACTCATAATGCCACCGTGTTTTACACGGAGTCCGGTCTCGGTTCGACCAGCTAAGCCATCCCAAGTGAGACATATCCAAATTCACAATGATAATCAATGACCCAGTATAAATGCCACCGTGTTTTACACGGAGTCCGGTCTCGTTTCGACCAGCTAAGGCATCCCAAGTGAGACATATCCAAATTCACAATGATAATCAATGACCCAATATAAATGCCACCATGTGTACAAGATGTCGTCTGATCTCGGCCCGATCGGCTAAGCCATCTCACTTGGGACATATCCACTTTCAATTGTACATACAATTCACATTTCCTTCCCATATTTTATTACATAGTTCTTGGCACTTGGACACATTTTACAATTCAATTCTTTTTCCCTTCTTATTCGTTCAAATAACATTTTGCTTCATATCGAAAAGCACCATCACATAGGGCATTGAACACATAAGAGAGGGAGCTCGGAGAATCATAATCACATCCTTCAATAGCATGTTGACATGGTAAACGTTCATAACAATCATGGAACATGAAGCTTTCAACTCAACATATTATGACATTCAACTCAAGTACGACCCGGTCAGGAATTTACACCAAATAACCGGACATCAGGAGCTCGATTCTAAGAAGAAGAGGGTTATCCATACATACCTTAATTGATTTTTTTTAGAGCTTTTAGACGATTCCGAGTTTTAGAAACTTCAATCTATTTTAACAATATTGCAGATTTGAACCCAAAATTAGGAGAATAGTCATAATTCTAGCTCATTAGGGTATTTTTCCAATCACTAGGTGTGCATTACTGTTCTTAGGCCTTTTATGAATCATTCTACCGTTCTTCCACCCATTCTTATTTTACGAACTCCCCTCCCATTCTAGGAATACATGCATGCAAGAAATAACCTCCAAGAAGATGAATTTTCTGACTGAGTATGCGACAACTATGCAGTCTGCATACCTGTTATGCGGTCGCATAATGCACAGCAAAACTCCCTTTGCGGAAACCCAAGAGAGGTTATGCAGTCAATGTGTGTCCACATATTGATTATGCGATCACATAATCAACCACAAAATTGGCCTCAATTTGGCGAGATTTTCTACTCTACTCTACGGCCATTATGCGGTCCGTAGAGTGATTATCTGGCCGCATAATGGGCCGCAAAAATGCGTAAATCTGAGAAACATTTTCTCCTCAGTCCTTAGGGTATTCTTCTATTATAATAACTCAAAAATCTAACTTGGCACTACGAATATCGAGTTTTTCATTAAGAATTTTACGGGTCCTTACACACACTTTAGCCGCCCCCAAATCCTTTACTCTCCTCTTCTCGGAAAATCCCTAGCCGCCACCCAAAATATTCTCTGAATCCAAATCATCCATGAATTATTATCATGATTTACTTACCTTTTCTGCATTATACCGCTATTACTTGTGTAAATATGATTTTACTTAGTACTTGCCCATTTTTGGAAAGTACCAGTCTCTGAAACACATGAGATCAGCTTTACTCTCCAATATTTGGATGATATTTTGTCCGTATAAATTCATAGCAAGGCTATGAGGTTTTGATTAACCAAGATCTCCGACCAATTCCTAATCCTAGTCAAACTAGGGTTTACCTGGTTTCTTCTCCTAATCTGGTTCTAAATTGATTTTTGCATGTTCGTCTTTCCTTGTTTATGCTCGGTTAACTGTATTTCCTTATTTATGTGTTTATTTTTATTACTATATAAACCCCTCCCTAATTTCCCCTTTAGACAGACTCTTATCGCTTAAGAATTATTATTATTCTCTCACTTCTCACATTCGATATTATTTCTACTCTATTGATTGTGGCCAGCTAAAATCCAAGGCCACCGGAATCTTCTCTATTAACCTCACTAGTGCGAGCATTGCTCAGGTCTCACTGAAGCTCCTGTGAACTCTAACACACTAGGATATGGGATTATCATTTTTATCTTTCTTTGCTGTCATCGTTGAGATTCTAAGTTACTCACCCTTTTGCTCGTTTATCTTCAGAACATGTTAGCATTCTCTACCCTTTAAAGACTTAATTATTACTCCTCTACTTATTCATGTATGTGTATTCTGCGTGCCAACACTGTTTGAACTATTATAGACAGGCATGACCTAAGTTTTGTTTGTTATTTATGAACTCCCAATGCTGTATTATTGTATGCTTTCTATAGTTCTATTGTCTCAATGATGTTCTGCAGTTCCATGTTCTCTAATATCAGACTTGATAGGCTTCAACATGTATATTATACTTTCACTCTATGTATTTGACTCAAATGGTTTCTGGCCTTCTTAGGTTCTGTGTGATTGTTCATGCTCATGTGAGCCTCAATGTCGTGTCCTTTGCATGTTATGAGTTCATATTCATGCCTTGGATTTTTTGGACATTTTTTTAGAAACTGCTTGGTCAAAGTCTTCTTATGTGCAACCTATTGTTTCATGCAAATTGATCCCTTACTTTTCCATGTTATAGCATTGAATTAATCTTTAGCCAAGCATGTTTGTCTGCGATTTGTAACTCTGATAATTGTGCTCCCTGACTAGGAAATCCTGCACTCTTTAGCATTTTTTCTAGGATAAATACCAATGTGTAGTTCTCTCTCGTGTGTGGTCGACTGACATGAATCCTAATGTCTACCTGCCCTGTTAGCCTAGAGTTGACATGTTCTTTTTCCTACTATGAGTTCTTTAGAATATTTGTGTTATAGTTAATGCCCATCATGTTAAGTTTCACGATCAACTAAGTATATTTGCCAAATTGTGCCCACTAGCATGTTGTTATGCGATTTGCAACCACATTCTCATTAGGTTTTCATTTTAAAACCTGCATATCAAGATTGTACTCGACCTGCTTCTTGTTCATGATTCTGTTAGAATATAATCTAAAAGTCCTTAGGTTGTTTCTGGATCATGCTTTACTGAAATGGTTTGCTGTCCTATGATGGTCAATATTGTCACTATCAAACTCTGTATTTGGAATTACAAAGCATAAGCTTGGCTCAAACGTGTCTTGTGTGTTTTCCCATTTAGTATGATCTTGTTTATATCTCTAGGCTAGATCTGTTAATGGTTACAACTCTAAAAACTAGGGGATTAAGTTGTTATATGAGTATTGTGTCAGTTGCATAGCTAAATTTAGTATCCATGTGGGTAAGCAAGTTATTCATTGGTCCTGGAGATGGGCCATGAGTGTTGTTGGACCTGGGCACTGGATTTAGGTGCACTCTAGTTATCTTGTGAGCCTGTGGTTTGGGCATGCTGTTTGTATGGAGAGTAAGACTATAGAAGGCATGGGATATTCCTGGGTTACTTTTATATTGGGCATGTAATTGCATTGGTGGGCTTGTATTCATTTCAGCTTGTGTTTTGTCATCTTCGAGTCTCTATTATTTCATTATTGGGCCTATAAAACTTGTAATACCGAACAATTGGGAATTAGTGAAAAGGGAGAACTAGGATAATTTTTCTTTTGCATGAATGGGTAGAGATCATGCCTACAGGATCTTAATAGCTTATTTACTCATCACGCCTCATTCTCTAGAATTATATGTACACAATGTTATGGCTTGAATGGCTAGAGAGCATGCCTGTAGGGTCCAAGATAGACTTCTTGCAATATTAGATGACATGCCTATAGGACACAACGATGCAAACCTTTACATTTCTAGATACCATGACTATAGGGTCTTAACTAATTAATCAACTGCTTCATGCTGCTTTGTACTGCTTCATTTATATAGCATGCCTATTAGGATAAAGTGTTTAAAATTCAAGTCCCATTGTCATATGTTAGAAATCCTGCCCATAGGATGGTTATTGACGCTACTAATCTTGTGTTTTCAAATGACTTCACTGCCTAATTATGCGACTATTAGAGATCATGCCTATAGTGTACTATCACCTGCCTAATTGCATATCTATAAAATACGCTTTAGTAATTCAGAATTATGGGACTGTTTTCACAACCTTATTACACAAACAATTAGATATAATGTCTATAGGACTTGCAACGTTATAATTTGCTAATCTAAAAATATAACGCATCACCATTTGTTAATCAGCGGAGAGATCAACTTTACAAATATACAGACGAATACTAGTTCACTCTTTCTCATATACATTATACCATAGCTAAGTTCCCAAAAGTACATACGATTTTACTATTTACTGGAAGAGTTTCGAAATACAACTTGATCCGATGGCCACCCTGACACCCATACATGACCCACATAAATGTCTACGGAGCCTCTAAAGATACATAAGACAAACATGACAATGCCGGTAACAAGGCCCTAACTATACCTCAAATGTGGTAACTTATTCAAAAGAAGGACAACATATACTACACATGACCCCGGGAAGAAACAAGGCTTACCAAGACTGTTGTGAGGAGAAAGAGAGAGAGGGAACCACTGTCGGTGATCAACGCTATCTGCGATGGAACCACCTACATCCATTCAAAGATGTAGCGCCCCCGATAAAAGGGATGTTACTACTGTCGAATAGTACTAGTATGTAAGGTAAACACCAATCTTAGTATAATGAACGGTGAAATAAAGGGAAGGCAGTCATAATAATCAAATATTGCTTCATAGAAATACAAAGAACACCAAGTAAGGATCACATAGTTTTCAATTCAGTCTTTCCATCTTTTTAGGTTCATAATCCTTAGTGCCAAGTGCCACAACTCATAATGCCACCGTGTTTTACACGGACTCCGATCTCGGTCCAAGAGTCTAAGCCATCCCAAGTGAGACATATCCAATTTCACAATGATAATCAAGGACCCAGTATAAATGCCACCATGTGTACAACATGTCGTCCGATCTCGGCCCGATTGGCTAAGACATCTCACTCGGGACATATCCACTTTCCATTGTTCATACAATTCACATTTCCTTCCATATTTTATTACATAGTTCTTGGCACTTGGACACATTTTAGAATTCAAGTCTTTTTTCCTTCTTATTCGTTCAAATAAAATTTTCCTTCATATCGAAAAACA
This sequence comes from Nicotiana paniculata, assembly GCA_005239505.1. Classification (NCBI taxonomy): domain Eukaryota; kingdom Viridiplantae; phylum Streptophyta; class Magnoliopsida; order Solanales; family Solanaceae; genus Nicotiana; species Nicotiana paniculata. The sequence continues at coordinate 33,108 of MDKI01075022.1, forward strand.
CCATCACATAGGGCATGGAACACATAAGGGAGGGAGCTCGGAGAATCATAATCACATTCTTAAATAGCATGCTGACATGATAAACGTTCAGAACAATCATGGAACGTGAAGCTTTCAACTCAACATATTAATACATTCAACTCAAGTACGACCCTGTCAGTAATTTACCCCAAATAATCGGACATCAGGAGCTCGACTCTAAGAAGAAGAGAGTTAGATATACATACCTTAATTGAGTTTTTTAGGGCTTTTATACGATCCCGATTTTTAGCAACTTCAATCTATTATAACAATATAGCAAAAGTGAACCCAAAATTAGGAGAATAGTCGTAATTCTAGCTCATTAGGGTATTTTCCTAATCACTAGGTGTGCATTACTGATCTTAGGCCTTTTATGAATCATTCCACCGTTCTTCCACCCATTATTAGTTTACGAACTCCACTCCCATTCTAGGAATACATGCATGCAAGAAACTTACATCCCCCACACCATATTTACTTCACCAATTATTCCCTTTTTTCACTAGACCTTTGAATTTGGAGGGTAGGGTATAGGTTCTTACCTTCAATCTATTATTCAATCTTATGGCCTTATTGAAAATATTCAAGCATATAGTATGAATGATGAATACTACTGGATGGATGATCTCTCTTTCTAAGAACCCTTTTTCTCACTCTATAATATCCGAATTTGGCTCAAAATAATGTAGGATATGTGTTTTTATCGAAATAGGGCCGGGTAAAAAAATAAGAAAAATGGATGCCCCGTCACAGATATGCGGTCACATAATGCATATGCGGTCCGCAAAGTGGCCGCAGAAATAACCTCCAAGAAGATGAATTTTCTGACTGAGTATGCGATAACTATGCAATCTGCATATCTCTTCTGCAGTCGCATAATACACCGCAGAACTCCCTTTGCGGAAACCTAAGAGAGGTTATGCAGTCAATGTGCGGTCCGCATATTGATTATGCGATTGCATAATCGACCGCAAAACTGGCCTCAATTTGGCTAGGTTTTCTGCTCCACTCTGCGGCCATTATGCGGTCTGTAGAGTGATTTTGTGGCTGCATAATGGGCCGCAAAAATGCGTAAATCTGAGAATAATTTTCTTCTCAGTCCGCATGGTACTGTTCTATTACAATAACGCATGAATCTAACTTGGCACTGCGAAATATCAAGTTTTTGGTTAAGAATTTTACGGGTCCTTACACACACTCCAGCCGGCCCCAAATTCTCTACTCTCCTCTTCTCTAAAAAACCCTAGCCGCCACCCAAAATCTTCTCTGAATCCAAATCATCCTTGGATTCTTTCCATGATTTACTTACCTTTTCCGCATTATACCGCTATTACATGTGTAAATATTGTGTTACTTAGGACTTGCCCATTTTTGGCAAGTACCAGTCTCTGAAACACATGAGATCAAATATAATCTCCACGATTTGGAAGATATTTTGTCCGTATACGTTCATAGCAAGGCTATGAGTTATGATTAACCAAGATCTCCGGCCAATTTCAAATCCTAGTCAAACTAGGATTTACCTGGTTTCTTCTCATAATCCGGTTCTAAATTCATTTTTGCATGTTCGTCTTTCCTTGTTTATGCTCGATTGACTGTATTTCCTTATTTATGTATTGATTTTTATTACTATATAAACCCCTCCCCAATTTCCCCTTTGGACAGACTCTTATCGCTTAAGAATTACTATTATTCTGTCACTTATCACCTTCGATATTATTTATACTCTCTTGATTGTGCCCGGCTGAAATACAAGGCCACCATAATCTTCTCTATTAACCTCCCTAGTGCGAGCATTGCCCAGGTCTCACTGAAGCTCCTTTGAACTCTAACGCACTAGGATCTAGGATTCTCATTTTTATCTTTCTTCGCTGTCATCGTTGAGATTCTAAGTTACTCACTCTTTTGCTCGTTTATATTCAGAACATGTCAGCATTTTCTACCCTTTACAGATTTATTTATTACTCCTCTACTTATTTATGTATGTGTATTCTGCGTGCCAACACTGTTTGTACTATTATAGAAAAGTATGACCTAACTTTCTTTGTTATTTGTGAACTCATAGTGTTGTATTGTTGTATGCTTTATACAGTTCTATTGTCTCAATGACGTTCTGCAGTTCCATGTTCTCTAATATCAGACTTGATAGGCTTCAACATGTATAATATACTTTCACTCTATGTATCTGACTCAAATGGTTTCTGGCCTTCTTAGGTTTTGTCTAATTGTTAATGCTCATGTGAGCCTCAATGTCGTGTCCTTTGCATGTTATGAGTTCATATTCATGCCTTCGATTTCTAGGACGTTTTGTATAAACTTCTTGCTCAAAGTCTGCTTTGATTAATCTCTTCCTACTAGAACCTTTATGTGCAACCTATTGTTTCATGCAAATTGATCCTTGACTTTTCCATGTTATAGCATTGTCTTAATCTTTAGCCAAGCATGTTTGTCTGTGATTTGTAACTCTGATAATTGTGTTCCCTGACTAGGCAATCTTGCACTCTTTAGCATTATTTCTAGGATAAATACCAATGTGTAGTTCTCTCTCATGTGTGGTCGACTGGCATGAATCCTAATTTCTACCTGTCCTGTTAGCATATAGTTGACATGTTCTTTTCCCTAGTATGAGTTCTTTAGGATCTTTGTGCTATAGTTAATGTCCATCACGTTAAGTTTCATGATCAACTAAGTGTATTTGCCAAATTGTGCCCACTAGCATGTTGTTAAGCTATTTGCAACCACATTCTTATTAGGTTTTCATTTTAAAACCTGCATATCAAGATTGTACTCTACCTGCTTCTTGTTCATGATTCTGTTAGAATATCATCTAAAGGTCCTTAGGTTGTTTCTGGATCATGCTTTACTGAAATGGTTTGCTGTCCTATGATGGTCAATCTTGTCACTATCAAACTCTGTTTTTGGAATTACAAAGCATAAGCTTGCCTCATACGTGTCTTGTATGTCTTCCCATTTAGCATGATCCTGTTTAGATCTCTTAGCTAGAGCTATTAATGGTTACAACTCTAAGAACTAAGGGATTAAGTTGTTATATGAGTATTGTGTTAGTTGCATAGCTAAATGTAGTATCCATGTGGGTAAGCAAGTTATTCATTGGTCCTGGAGATGGGCCACGAGTGTTGTTGGGCCTGGGCACTGGATTTAGGTGCACTCTAGTTATCTTGTGAGCCTGTGGTTTGGGCCAGCTATTTGTATGGAGAGTAAGACCATATAAGGCATGGGATATTCCTGGGTTACTATTATATTGGGCATGTAATTGCTTTGGTGGGCTTGTATTCATTTCTGCTTGTGATTTGTCATCTTCGAATATGTATTATTTCATTTTTGGGCCTATAAAATTTGTAATAACGAACAATTAGGAATTAGTGAAAAGGGGGAACTAGGATAGTTTATCTTTTGTATGAATGGGTAGAGATCATGCCGATAGGATCTTAATAGCTTATTTACTCATTACGCCTCATTCTCTGGAATTATATGCACACAATGTTATGGCTTTAATGGCTAGAGAGCATGCCTGTAGGATCCAAGCTGGACTTCTTGCAATATTAGATAACATGCCTATAGGATACAACGATGCAGTACCTTTACTTATCTAGATACCATGACTATAGGGTCTTAGCTAATTAATCAAATGCTTCATGCTGCTTTGTACTGCTTCATTTATATAGCACGCCTATTGGGATAAAGTGTTTAAAAATCAAGTCCAATTATCATTTGTTAGAAATCCTGCCTATAGGATGGTTATTGACGCTACTTCTTGTGTTTTCAAATGACTACACTGCCTAATTATGCGACTATAGAGATCATGCTTATAGTGTACTATCACTTGCCTAAGACGTATATCTATAAAATATGCTTTAGTAATTCAGAATTATGGGATTGTTTCCACAACCTTATTATGAAAACGATTAGATATCATGTCTATAGGACTTGCAACGCTCTAATTTGCCTATATGTTAGTCAAGAAATTAAAGCACTACCTATATATCACTGGAATCCACAATCACATAGAAATAATGCACATAGGACTTAACGATTCCAACACGTCTTAATGCCGTCTACTGCCTAACCAGAAATCTGTTTGTGTGCTTTCCTGCTTATGTGTGGAGGATTACTTGAGCCTTTTATTGAAATTATATGCAGTCCTATCAGTTTTGCATGTCTCCTACTTTTATCATTTTGATCAACCTAAGTAAAGTCTAGAAACACTTTATAGTAGGTCCAAATCCTCCTGGACCATAGGCATGGGACGGGTAGTGCACGCATAAGATACGACTTGGAATTGTATTAGAGCACTTTTAAGTAAATAACTTCAACATAGTAATCGGGTAACATGAGATGATAGTGTGCGCCCGCTGAATATACAAGCAACCTCTACTTTAAGGAATTTGTGAAGTATTATTAATGTTGCACATGGTGATCCTTTAAGTTAAAAATTTAGTGATGAGTGGAGATTTTACCACTTATTTTAGTCTCTTTTCTTTAGATTTTGCGTCCTTTAATGATAATATGTCGTTTATGGTGTGTATTGTCAGATTTTCAGGTAAATAAGGCCATGAAGTGATTTGAATGCAACTGAAGTGAAATTGAGCAAAAAATGGTTGATAGATTGCAAAAGGCTCTAGGGATTCCGCGTCTACGGAACATTGATCGCAGAAGTGATCTCGCACCTGCGGGGAGAAAGTCTGCATCCGCGAGACTGAGCAACTTCACCTGGGATCGCACTTGCGAGTCAAGACCCACTTCTGGGATTGCGCATCTATGCTTTGAAGACTACATATGCGGATCCAACACTTCTATTCACTTTGTGCATCTACGATGGTCTATCCGCATCTGCAAAGCCTCACCTACGAGGATTCTTCCGCAGGTGCGGTCAACGGGCATCAGATCTGGGCAGTAATGGCATTATCCCAATCCCAAACCCACAAATACACGACCTAGCAGATATTTTTGACAACTCTTAGGGATATTTTGCTTATTTTCAATCCTTACACTAGAGAGAACAAGGATTGGAAGCTAGGTTCTTGCACACACACTTGGGTCTTGAAGCCCGATTCATATATCGCTGCGGCGTGCGGCCCGATCCATATATCGTTGCGGCGTGTAGCCCGATCCATATACATATATGTATATGTGTGTGTGTATATATATATATATATATTGCTGTGGCGTGCAACCCGATCTATATATCCTCACAATCAGACCCTCGATCTCACTCAGTCATCAACCTCACGAGCCACTCGGGCATTTCAGTAAAATCAGGGGACTCAGCCCAAAATAATTTTTCATATGTTTTAAAATAGAGTAGTGAAACTGAATCAAACAGTAAACAGGAAAAATCATGACTAAGGATATGCTTTCAAATCAGAATTGTGTGAGGACAATAGTAAAAATACCCATGAGGGTCCAAACAGGTCGGTACAAGGCCCCAAACATGGCTTACAACCCAAAACATAGTAATAATCTCAAAAATACGGAATAACATATGATTTCCAGTCAAATAAGCGGCTTAATAGTAGCTACGGGACGGACCAAGTCACAATCCCTACCAGCGCACGCCCACACGCCCGTCACCTAGCATGTGCGTCACCACATTTATCAAAACAATATGAAATACCGGGGTTTCATACCCTTAGGTCTAGATTTACAATCGTTACTTACTTCAAACCTGCCAAAATCCTAATTTGCGATGCCTTTTCCTCTTGATTCGGCCTCCAATCGCTCAGAATCTACCAAAATCAGTACCATATCATCAATATATGTTAAAAGAACAAAACCCACGCGAAAATTATCAAATTTACTCAAAAATCTCAAAATTAGCCAAACTCGACCCTCTGATCCACGTCTCAAAATCCAATAAAAGTCATGGCACTCGAATCCTTATCCCCTCACGAGTCTATATAGACCAAAATCATCAAAATCGGACCCTAAATGGCCCCTCAAATCCCCAATTTAAGCTCTACAATTTCAATCCCTAATCTCCAAAATTTTCCCCAATTTTTTCCACTAAAATCATGATTAAACATTGGAAGAATTGCCATAAACACAAGATAAAAGGTCCAAGTAGCTTACCTCACTGAAAACACTTAATTCCCCCTTGAAATCCAAGCTCCAAAATCCGTCAAAAATGGTGAAGAAATAAGTGAAAATTCGCAAAAGCAACCTTTTATAGGTTCTGCCCACCACCCTCGCACCTGCGGCCCCCAAGACACGCACCTGCAGCGCTGCACCTGCTGAAAATCCCTCGCAGGTGCGGTTTTCACTTAAAAACCAAATTCCGCATCTGCGGCCTTCTTGACGCACCTGCGGGTTCGCAGGTGCGAGCCAACCTCCACATCTGCGCTCGTAGGCAAGGTTCCCTAATTCCGCATCTGCGCATGGTCGTCCACACCTGCGCCTTCGCACATGCGACTCCCCGTCTGCAGGTGCGGCCACACCAGAAGGCCTTCACCAGCAGCCAATTTGCTACATTTTTCCAACTTTAACTTCCGTTAGCCATCCAAAAATCATCCCGAGGCCCTCGGGACCTTAACCGAAAGTACTAACAAGTCATATATCAATATTCAAACTTAGTCGAACCCTCGGAACACTCAAAATAACATCAAAACACAAAACTAATCCAAAATTCAAGCCTAAGGATTTCTAAACTTCCGAAATTCGCCAATGATGCCGAAACCACTCAAACTACGTCCGAATAACCTAAAGTTTTGCACACACCTCCCAAATGACAATACGAACTTATCCCAACTTCTAGAATTCCATTCGAACCCCGATATCTAATTTTCCACTGTCGATCGAAAATCGCCTAAAATCCAATTTCGCCGATTCAAGCCTAATTCTACTCAGGACCTCCGAACAACATTCCGAACACACTCCTAAGTCCTAAATCATCTAATGAAGCTATCCGAGCCATAAAATCCACATTCCGAGATCGTTTACGTATAAGTTAACTTCCGGTTGATTTTTTTTCCAACTATTAAACCAACTTAAGAGACGAAGTGTCTCATTTCTCTCCAGCACCACTCTAAACCCGAGCCAACCGACCGAACACAATATAAATGAGTTAAACAACACAAAACAAAGAAGAATGGGGAAAACAAGGCTAAACTCTCGGAACGACCGGCCGGGTCGTTACATTCTCCCCTACTTAAACATACGTTCGTCCTCGAACGTGCCAAGAGTTGTTCCAAAAGCCGTCAAAATCGCCGAATAGCCTGACCACTCACATATCGGGGGTGATCCCGCATCAGCCTATCCCACATAGGTTCAATAACACAACATAGCTGATATTTAATAATCCAACCTAACCGATAAAACTTAGAACCAAATTTTCACTTCTGAAATAACTTATAAGATCGAAATCGCACATATAAACTGAAAAAGTCTGAACATGTTGTATCAATCCATATCCATAACCCATGATGTAATCACATGAAATACCACATGTCTCAAACACTCATAGCGATAACTCCTAATCACAATAGCTTCTCAAAATGACCCAATACCGGTAAATAACCTCTTATAAAGCAAAGCCTCGTTCTAACACTTTCATATACATCCAATGATAAAAGAAACAAGAGAAACTACCAACCATTCGTCGGGTCGACAAGTGATGGAACTCCTTCTCTTCGACAGGAAATATAGCAAAATTTCTAAGCCGATCAACGTCAATATCCTCCCAAATATACCACGACCAGACCCGGTAGCACCCTTTCCAGGCCCGACGACCTCTTCTCATCTACCACAACCACTCTAGTGATGTGACACATCAATACAGTTGAAATCCACAATTCGTGTAGTCCCTGCACAACTATACAACATCCCAAATGTACTCAAATCATGGAAAAAGTGACTCCACTGTGTGATCTGTACCGCAAGCTCACCAGTATCACCACAACACAATGCTGAGAACCCATCACACATCGTAGAACCAGAACAGACGAATCTAACTCGAAGGATCACACCTCCACAAAACTTTGCTGCAATGAGTGAACCCATCCCAACACTGGTCCATATGAAATACTTCGAGTCACCTTGCTCAAAATCAATAACCATGCGCAATTCGACATCAAGTACTCAAAGTGCATTGCCATAACCATGGGGAATCGGAACTAGGCTAGCCAAAACTACACTCAAATTATAATAAGCTTCCATTTACATCTTTACTATACTGATAACCCATAAAAGTTTCCTTTAAACATTTATAAAACAATTAAAGATGTACTGAATATTAAATACAACCCCCGAGAACCCGGAGTCACTGGTCATGAGCATATACATAAATTATACAACTCAAAAGAAAATAAACTCTATAATAGTAAACAGGAGAGAGAGAGAGCAGGACTGCGGACGCATGCAGCTACCTCGCAAAGCTCCGAGAATCTCTAGAACAGATAGACAACTCACCCTGCCCTAACACCTGGATCTGCACAAAAGGTGCAGGGAGTAATGTGAGTACCCCAACTCAGTAGTAATGAAAATAAATCAGGTCTGAGCAGTAAGAAACACATAAAATCAATTCATCAATTCACAATAAGCACAACCTTTCTTTCTAATAATGTATACATTAAATCATCACGCTTAAAAGCCAATTTCAGTGAAAATCATTTGGAAATATACTTACCACTAGTTCAATATAACTTTCAAGAAGTTTAGTGTAAAAATGCTAAAAATCATAAAGAGTCCTCTTGGGCAAAACATATTCTTAAGTTCAGAGTGAAAGTGGTAAAATAATAAGTAGCCCCTCGGGAAAAACATGTATCATAATCAGCCCTTCGGGCATGCCTCACAGTCACTCATAATCAGCCCTTCGGGCATACCTCACCATCACTCATAATTAGCCCCTCGGGCATACCTCACAGTCACTCATGCCTCCCAATCACTCGTCACTCGGCACTCGGTGGGCACACTGGGTGTGTGTGCAGACTACGGAGGGGCTCCTTCAGCCCAACCGTTAATATGAAGCCACCTCGTGGCGTATCATATCCTCACAATCAGGCCCTCGGCCTCACTCAGCAGAACCTCTCAAAACTCCGCCAACTATCCAAAATGATATTACAGACCAAAATGACATTACGAACCTGTTCCAACTTCCGGAATCCTATTCCGACCCTGATAGCCTATTTTCCACTGCCGACCGGAAATCGCCAAAAACCAACTTTCGCCAATTCAAGCCTAATTCTACACCTTACATCAAAATTCCATTCTGAAAACACTCATAAGTCCCAAATAACCTAACGAAACCATGCGAGCCATAAAATCCGCATTCCATTGTCGTTCACCAATAAGTTAACTCTCAGTTGACTTTCTCAACTGTTAGGCTACCTTGAGAGACTAAATGCCTATATTCTTACCATGACCACTCTGAACCCGAACCAACCGACCCAACACACATAAATGAAGCTGAAACGGGGGAAACAGGGCTAAACTCTCGGAATGACCGGCCGGGTCGTTACATCCTCCTCCACTTAAACATACGTTCGTCCTCGAACGTGCCAAGAGTTGTTCTCCAACACCATCAAACTGTTACGTAGCGTACCATGCACATCCCCGGGGGTGATCCCACGTCACCCTATCCCATATAGGTCCAATAGCACAATACCGTTGAAACCTCGAAATCTAATCCTGACCTATAAACCTTAGAACCAAATTCCCACTTCTGAAATAATATACAAGATCAAAATTCCATAACTATAAACTGAACAAGTCTGAACATGCTGAATCAAGCCATATACGCACCCCAGATGAAATCACATAATACACCGCGTGACTCAAACACCCATAGCGATAACTCTTAACCACAATAACTACTCAGAACAACCCAATACCGGTACATAACCCCTTATCAAGAAATGCCTCACTCTAACACTTCCATATACTGCCGATGATGAAAGAAGCACGTAGAACTAACAACCATTCGTCCGATCAATCAGACATGAAACTCCCCTTTCCCAAACAGGAATTATAGCAGATTTATAAGCCGACTCCCGATATTTAACCTTCCAACTATGCTGTAGAAAATTCTGAAAATATTCACTCTAGGTCCAATGACCTCTTCTTATCCATCACGACCACCCTGATGACATGACACATCGATATAATTTGAAGCCAAAACCTGTGCAACTTGTGCACTTAACAACAACTTCCCAATTTAATCAAATTATATAAAAGATCCAAACGAGAGGACTATTCTTCCATTAACAATTACCATCACCATATCATGCTAACAGCCTGGCACACACCGTAAAAATCAAAACACACGAATCCAATACTAAAGGTCATACCCCTACATAACTCCGCTACACTGCTCTATCTCTTCCAACCACTGGTCCACTTGAAATATTTCAAGACACCTTGCCCAAAATGAATAAGCATTCAAAATTCGACATCAAGTACTCAAAGTGCATTGCTATAACCATGGGGGAAACCGGACGATACCATGCCACCCGAAACAGAAGGTATATAACCAACACGTCTCAATCCCGCAACACCCAATTACTTACCTTACTCAAATCTAACTATAAAGCCCAATTAGAACCGAACCGTATGTGCAAATAACCAATAATCACCACTCCTCGCAACATCGAAGGGTAACTCATAGATCACTCTAGAACATGAATTAACTCAATCACAATCGAATGGTACATTCCTCAATAGTAGAAATTCGGAGCCAACAATTTCGACCCGGTGCAGAACACACACCCATATTAGCCTACAAGTAACCCAAAATTAACTTTGATCACCAACCAAAAATAGATAACTTACCGAAAAGTTTACAATGACAGAATCATGGTACATACTAACATCCGAATAGCTCAGCTCGCATCTTCACAGTTCACTACCACAAAATAACCTGTTTATGAGAACTCTCAGTCTCGAAGTCCATTAAGCGTACAGATTACCATATCAGATCTCAAATCCACCGCTCGAATACATAACACATTCCTTAACTCAAACACATTGCTCTTTCTGAAATGTATACCCTCATCAAGTCGCACCAATTAGCGATATCATCTACCTAGTCATCTGAAATTGCCCATGCTGCTTAAGAATTTATGACCTTCCTTCCAGAACCGAACCGTGACCTCACATATGCAAATCTCAACTCTACCCAACATTCCGCACACGCCATGCCAACCTAGGGAAAATATGGGAACTTCATGGTCTCTTCTGAGCCATAAGCAACTACGTACCCAACTAGCCAAGAACTTCCATTTGATCCCATTTAGAAACAAATTCACTACACGCCACCCGCACCTTATGCCAAAAGAGAATATGCACCCTTAACCGCGGTAGAAACCATCAGGAACTATCCGAAATCCCATTTGCGCAACACCAAACCATCAGGACTGAATTCTTCTAGCTCAACCAAGCTACGCAGGCCACCAAAAATCAAAGAGCATTGCTAAGAAACACCCGAAAAAAAACTCGTCACATCATGAACACCCAAAGAACTATTTGTATCCCTTACCATGCTGATTCGACCTATTACCCAAGTTTCTTCTGACTTACCTTCAAATTGATACTTATTCCTGCCGTAATTCCACAATTTTCAACCCAGACTCACCACACGCGACACAAGCATAAAACCATACCGTCTAAGGCTCACAAGCCGCCGAATACTCTCTCAAATATCCCCAAAAGTACCACATTCAAAATACTTACCCTGAAGAGACTTCCTGAAAATCTAAAGCCATTACCTTCACCTTCCTGATACCGATATGTAGAATCCATGACGATGTAGAAGTACCAAATGTCTTGACATCCTCTAACGTAAATCTCAATCACACTGACCAATTAGGCAGAATCGACCTGACCCGTTTGCAAACTAACATACTAGGAAAGTAATCTACTCACCTGAATCCACAAGCAAATTCATACACTGCACACACTACACCTTTTAAAATTTCTACTAAATCATTCAATAGAACCCAATTACCCAATAGAGTATGTTACAACCTATATCGAAGAAATTTCCATTACTCATGACATTCCCAGACCCCACGCCGGTAGGTCACAGCTGATTTACCAGTATACCTCGAACTGAAATTGATACCACACATAAACGCGCAATCAACTTATCATGAACAGTCTCCCCCACTTGGCTCGAAGCCAACGATCGAGAAAAACAATAATTCACAATGCCCATAACAACACTATCCGTCTAACAACTCAAGTCATCTGCAAATATCACATTCATCATTGTAACAGTCGTGCCAACTTCCACACGCGATCTAAACTCCAATTACAACATATATCATTTACTGGTAGAAGAGAACTTATTACAGAACTACATAGGGACCACACACCCTAGGACAAACCGTAGGAGATTCCCCTGCCCGCTAGCCTCAAACATAATATCTCTCCATACACTTCTGAAGACCATAACTATCACGCAATCACTACACCTTCCTGCATCTAAACACAACAACGCCTACCCTCGAGGCATCACAATACGCGGTAGGAACCTAAAGCTGATGGCAGAACTAACACTGGAGCGGTGGTCACAGAAATCTTGAGCTCCTGGAAGCTCTGCCCACACATGTCTGATCACATGGATACCCTTACTAGACACCACGTCTACCAAGAATGCTACTGAACCGAGCAAAAATTCACACTCGGAGAATTTTGTCATAGAGCCTTTCCTCCCCGAATCCTTATAATGCCATCCTCAAATACTGAGTATGCTACTCCTAGCTACGCGAATATGCTAGGACACCATCAATGAATATAATAACAAGGAGTGCTAATACGGTTGGAATACACCGTTAGTCAAATACATGAACGCTACTGGGGAAAGGATCAGCTCAAAAGGCATCACCAGGAACTCATAACCCAACATAAAAAATCCGCTTCACTCTACAACTACCCAACAAAGAGGTCTTCCAATATACTCACAACTCAAGGCCATATACCAAACCGAGACATAAATCAAACACTCAATAAATCTTGCTATATTTCTAGCCAACCTTTTTGTCACAAATCACAGTCTGAACACATCCAACCATCAAATCCACCCACCATTCAAGAATGTGAGATTTTCCTAAGGGTTCTGCAGCCTCTCGAAGATAAGTACAGACGTCTCTGTACCTATCCGAAAGGCTCTACTAAACCTGCTCATGACCGGTGAGTCCTATGTAACCTAGCGCTCTGATACCAAACTGTCACGACCCCAAATCTAAGCCAGTCATGATGGCGCCTATCATGGAACTAGGCCAGCCAAAACTACACTCAAATCATAATAAGCTTCCATTTACATCTTTACTATACTGATAACCCATAAAAGTTTCCTTTAAACATTTATAAAATAATTAAAGTTGTACTAAATATTAAATACAGCCCCCGAGAACCCGGAGTCACTGGTCATGAGCATCTATGTAAATTATACAACTCAAAAGAAAATAAACTCTATAATAGTAAACAGGAGAGAGAGCAGGACTGCAGACGCATGCAACTACCTCGCAAAGCTCCGAGAATCTCTAGAACAGATAGACAACTCACCCTGCCCTAACACCTGGATCTGCACACGAGGTGCAGGGAGTAATGTGAGTACACCAACTCAGTAGTAATGAAAATAAATCAGGTCTGAGCAACAAGAAACACATAAAATCAATTCACAATAAGCGCATCCTTTCTTTCCAACAATGTATACGTTAAATCATCACGCTTAGAAGTCATTTCACTGAAAATCATTTGGAAATATACTTTCCACTAGTTCAACATAACTTTCAAGAAGTTTAGTGTAAAAATGCTAAAAATCATAAAGAGGCCCCTCGGGCAAAACATATTTCATAAGTTCAGAGTGAAAGTGATAAAATCATAAGTATCCCCTCGGGTAAAAACATATATCATAATCAGCCCCTCGGGCATGCCTCACAATCACTCATAATCAGCCCCTCGGGCATACCTCACCGTCACTGACAATCAGCCCCTCGGGCATACCTCATAGTCACTCATGCGTCCCAATCACTCGTCACTCGTCACTTGGCACTCGACACTCGACACTCGGCACTCGGTGCGCTCACTGGGGGTGTGTAGACTCCGGAGGGGTTCCTTCAGCCCAAGTGCTAATATCAAGCCACCTCGTGGCATATCATATCCTCACAATCAGGCCCTCAGCCTCACTCAACAGAACCTCTCAAAAGCCCCTCGGGCGTAACAGTAAAACGAGGTATTCGACCCAAAACGTCATTTTTAACTCTCAAAGTAGTGTAAATTAGGCTGAGTTCCGAAAACAGTAAGCACAATGTGACTGAGTGCAATCATCAATAAACAGTGAGGAAATAGCAATAAAAGCCCCCAAGGGGTCTAAACAAGTCGGCATGAGGCCCCAAACATGGCTTATAGCCCAAATATTTCAATAATCTTTAGAACACAATTTAACATATAGTTTAGAGTAAAATACGCATCTCAACAGTTTCGGCGGAGAGGACCTAGTTCAATCCAAAAATCAGTGCGCGCCACATACTCGTCATCCAACATGTGCTCCATCCTAAAATTAGTGAGAAATATGAAGTCCGGGGTTTCATACCCTCAGGACAGCTTTATAACCATTACTTACCTCTACCAGGCCAACATACTAGTCCGCTATGCTCTTGCCTCTCAAATTGGCTCCCGATTGCTCCGAATCTAGCCAGAACTAGTTTAACATCATCAATATATACCAAAGGAACTCAACCCAATCGAAAACTATCAAATTATACAAGAATCTCAAAATTTGGCCGAACCCGAGCCCCAGGCCCACGTCTCAAAATTCAAAAAATTTACATCACGAGAACCCTTATCCTCCTACGAGTCCGTACATACCAAGAGCATTAAAATCGGACCACAATTGCCTACTAAAATTGCCAAAAGAAATTCCCAAATCTTTTTTCCCATTTTCCAAACTTTTTCTTACTTAATCCTTCAAATTACAAACCTAATCCAAACAAAATAACATAGAAACGAATTTAATAATCCGGGAACTTACCTCCACTGAAAACCCACGAATTCTCTCTTCAAATTGCCCTGAATTGAGCTCCAACCGCATGCAATAATGAGGAAATGAATAAAATTTCACGGAGGCTTCTTTTATACTGGTCTACCCAGAAATTCCGCACCTGCGGACCTTTTATCGCACCTACAAACTTGCACCTACGGTCCCAGGTGTGCACCTGCGGTCCCAGGTGCGCACCTGCGAAATCCCACTAATGGACCAAATTCTCGCACCTGCGACCCATTCTCTGCACCTGCGCCTTCGCAGGTGCGGTCATCCCTTCACACATGCGGACTCTTCCTGCCTAGACTCCCTTCGCACCTGCGCATGGACTTTCTCACCTACGGCATCGCACCTGTGGCTACCCATCCGCAGGTGTGGCCAACACCAGAAACTTACACCAGCAGCCATTTGCTAAAAATTTTCCATGTTCAAAACTCCGCCAACCATCCGAAATCAATCTCGAGCCCCTCGGGGCCCTTACCAAACATACCAACACACCCCATAGCATTATTCAAACTTTGTCGAGCCTTCGAAACACAAAAAACAACATGAAAACACCAAAAGTACATCAAATTCAACCCTATGAACTTTAAAAACTTCTAATTTTCGCCAATGACGCCAAAACCAACCAAAACATCTCTGGTTGACCTGAAATTTTGCACAAATATCCAAAATGACATTACGGACCTGTTCCAACTTCCGGAATCCCATTCCGACCCCGATTGCCTATTTTCCACTGCTGACCGATAATCTCCAAAAATCAACTTTCGCCAATTCAAGCCTAATTCTACACCAGACATCAAACTTCCATTCCGAACACACTCCGAAGTCCCAAATCACCTAACGAAACCATCCGAGCTATAAAATCCACATTCCGAGGTCGTTCACCAATAAGTCAACTCTTAGTTGACTTTCTCAATTGTTAGGCTACCTTGAGAGACTAAATGCCTCAATTCTCACCATGACCACTCTGAACCCGAACCAACCGACCTAACACACATAAATGAAGCTGAAACGGGGGAAACATGGCTAAACTCTCGGAACGAACGACCAGGTCGTTACATATAACCAACAATCACAACTCCTCGCAACACCGAAGGGTAACTCATAGATCACTCCAGAACACGAATAAAATAAATGACAGTCGAATGGTATATCCCACAACAATAGCAATTCGGAGACAACAATTCCGAGTAGGTGCAGAACACACACCTATATTGGACAACTTTGGACACCCGCAACAGATAGATAACTCTCAGAAAGTTCAAAATGACTGAATCATGGCACATACTAACATCTGACTAGCTTTGCTCACATCTTCACAGTCCATAGCCATAAAATAACCTGTCTATGAGAACTCTCAGTCTTGAAGTCCATAAAGCGCATGAATCACCATATCTGACCCCAACTCTACCGCTCGAATATGTAACACACTTCTAATACTCAATAATTCCACTAGAAATACCCCTATAACTCTTCTGTACCACCGAGCAACCTTGAACATCCGCAGACGATCCAACAAGAGAGCACCGCGATGCTAGTGAAGTACCCTTAACTCAAACACATTGCCTTTTCTAAAACGTATACCCTCATCAAGCCTCACCAATTAGTCATATCATTTACCTAGTCTTCTGAATTTGTCCCTGCTTCCCAAGAATTTATGACCTTCCTTTCAGAAATGAATCGTGACCTCACACATGCAAATCTCAACCCTACACAACATACCGCACACACCATCTCTTCCGATCCATAAGCAACTACGTACTCCACCAGATAAGAACTTTCCATTTGATCCCATATAGAAGTAAAATCACTATACATCACATGCTTCTCACGCCAGAAGAAAATATACATCTCTAACCGAGGTAGAAGCCATCCAGGACTCTCCGAATCCCATTTGCACAAAACCAAACCGTCAGGACTGAATCCTTTTAGTTCAACCAAGCTACGCAGGCTGTCAAAACCCAAGAGCATTGCCCCAAATCACACGTAGAACTTTACCACATCATAAGCACCCAAAGAACCGATCTTACTCATTATAATGCCGATCCAATCTACTACCAAGCTGTCCTATTTCTCCGAGTTCCTTCTGAATTACCTTCTAATTGATTCTTCTCCTTGCCATAGTACCAAAATCCTCAACCAGCAATCACCATGTGAGACCCTAGCATAGAACGACATCGCCCTAAGGCTCATAAGGTGCTGGATATCTCTTAAGCACCCAAAAATTTCCATTACTCAAGTCATTCTCAAACTCCACCTCTATAGATCATAACTGATTCACCAGTATACCTTGAATAGAAACCAATACATCATATAATTGTAAAACCAATTTATCATTAGCAGACTCCCCCACTTGGCTCAAAGCCATAGACCAAGACAACAATAACTTATAATGCCCATACACTATCACCGCCACAATACCACAATGAGATTCAACTAAATCCTTCATAAGCTCATATAAAACAAACCATCTAATATCTCCAATCATCTTCAAATCTCGCATTCACCATTGGAATAGACGTGCCAACTTCCACAAGCAATCTAAACGCAAATTGCAACATATATCAATTACTGATAAAAGAGGACTTGCTACAAAACCACCTAAGGATCACACAATCTCAGGACACCCCATGGTAACTAGCCCCGCTTTCTTAGCCTCAAACTGATCTCTCTCTATACCCTTCCAAAAATCATAGCTATTACGCAATCACTTTATCCTTCTGCACTTAAACACAACCAACACCTACCCTCGAGGAATCACAACACGCAGTATAAGAACCTGAAGCTGATGGCAGAACTAACACTAGAGCCGTGGTCAAAGCAATCTTGAGCTTTTGGAAGCTCTCCCTACACTCGTCTGGCCACCTGGATACCTTTACTGGATACCTCGTGCCCCAAGAATTCTACCGAACTGAGCAAAAATTCACAGTTGGAGGACTTCACATAAAGTTCCTCCTCCATCAATATCTATAATACCATCCTCAAATGTTGAGCATGCTCCTCCTGGCTACGAGAGTACACCATGATGTCATCAATGAACACAACAACTACAGGATCCAAATACGGCTGAAATATGATGTTCATCAAATGCATGATTGCTGCTGGGACATTGGTCAGCCCAAAAGACATCACCAAATACTCATAACACAACAGGGAGATCCACTTCCCTCCATAACTAAACTACATGATAGGTCCTTCAATACAGTCACAACTCGAGGCCATATGCCAACTCAAGACAGAAGTCAAACACTCAATAGTCCTTGCTACATCTCCGGCCAATTATTTTCGTCACGATCAAACAATCTGAACACATATCCCCATCGAATCACACCTGCCACATAGTCATCCAGTCACAAAATCCTACCAATAAGGAAACGAACGGACATATAAGTCCCAAATGCATGTGTTCACGCAATCAAAATCTCAACACTCAAGCTACAAACAAAACCCGACCTCAAGTCCTCCAGACTGGACCATTATCAACATGCTAAAAATCACATCTCATCCATGGAAATAATAAGCCGTCGATGCACGGCTGGTACCGAGTGCTCACGTGCGCATTCAAATACATGAAAGGAATTCAAAGAGTTATGCTTTTAGCTGAATAAATGGATTCGCACGACAAGAATTCAAAATGTGAGATTTTTCCTAAGGGTTCTGCAGCGTCTCGAAGATAAGTACAGACGTCTCCGTACCGATCCGCAAGACTCTACTAAACTTGCTCATGATCGGTGAGTACTATGTAACCTAGGCTCTAATACCAACTTTTCACGACCCCAAAACTACGATGACCGTGATGGAACCTATTGTGATACTAGGCTAGCCAATTTACTACATAACATAAGGAACCTTTCATTTAATTCAATACTATATGGTATTTCATAAATCTTCCGTTTTTGCATTTCAAAACAAATAAAATCCCAAAACCCAGAGTCATCAGTCATGAACAACTAAAAGGAATACAAAAATCTGGTACTGTTTCCTTAATACAACCAAGTCTAAGAATATAAATAGTGACGAAATAGGAAGGAGACAGGCAAGGCTGCGGACACCGTGCAACTACCTCGCAATCCCCGAAATACTCCAAAGAGAATAAATCAGCTCTCACTCAGCCCTGGCACCTGAATCTGCACACAAGGTGCAAGGAGTAACGTGAGTACGCCAACTCAGTAAGTAGCAATTATAACTAAAGACTGAGTGTAGTGACGATCATTTAAAATCATATACGTCTTATAAGATACAAACCTCAGTGGAAATAACAGTTTCAATGAAAGTTGTTCAAAACACTTGTTTAACATCTTCAATAGAGGCTCAGTATAAAAGAAGAGTGAAAACAGAAATTTCATAAAACAAATCCCTCGGGCAAACTATCACTCATATATAGCCCTTCAGGTAAAGTATCACTCATATATAGCATCTCGGGGCAAAGTATCACTCATATATATCCTCTCAGGCAAAGTATCACTCATATATAGCCTCTCGGGCAAAGTATCACTCATATATAGCCCCTCGGGAAAAGTATCACTCATATATAGCCCCTCGAGCAAAGCCTCTTAGTCACTCGTGACTCAACTTCCATCAATCAGCACTTACACTCAGCACCCAAGCTCAATAAGTACCACATAATAACCGCTGCGGCGTGCAGCCCGATCCATATATAGTCGACTGCGCTCACTGGGGGTGTGCAGACTCCGGAGGGGATCCTACAGCCAAAGCGCTATATCTCTGCAGCGGGCAACCTAATCCAATATTGATGCGGTGTGCATCCCGATCCATATATCACTGCGGCGTGCAGCCCGATCCATATATCACTGCGGCGTGAAACCCGATCCTTTTATCGCTGCGGCGTGCAACCCGATCCATATATCATTGACTGTGCTTACTGGGGGTGTGCTGACTCTGGAGGGGATCCTACAGCCCAAGAGCTATATCACTGCGGCGTGCAGCCCGATCCATATATCGCTGCGGCATGCAACCCGATCCATATACATACATATATATATATA
>MDKI01034102.1:0-23106 GCA_005239505.1 Nicotiana paniculata
TATATATATCTTTCGATCCAAATCTCCTCAATGATAAAACCACCGGAACTCAGTCCGCAACTCTAAATTTGTCATGCAATGCAGTACAGGGGGAAAGCTCCCGGAATCTCGTCCGTAGTCCCAATTTAAATATGCAATACAGTACAGGGGGAAAGCTCCCGGATCTCCGTCCATAGTCCCAATTTAAATATACAATGCAGTATAGGGGGAAAGCTCCCGGATCTCGGTCCGTAGTCCCAATTTAAATATGCAATGCAGTATAGGGGAAAAAGTCCCGGATACTTACCTCAAAGACGACACAAAGGTTAGGCAAGATACTTACCTCAAAGACGACAACCCGGTACTTAAAAATATACTTTTCGGGCGGAAAGGCCTCCGGACGGCTCAAAATCAACTAAAACAACTTCAAAATACACATAAAACGTATAAGGAACGATTCCGAATAATAAAGTTTCAATCTTTGCAAATTTATAAAAATCGACCCATAAGTCGACCCCTGGGCCCGCACCTCAGAACCCGTCAAATTTTATAAATTCCGATTACCCATTCCGATACGAGTTCACTCATACTAAATTTATCCAATCCGATAACATTTGGTCATTCAAATCATGAATTTTTATTTTTGAGGTTTTCTTTCAAAACCCACAATCCCCTCAACCCAAAACACAAATTAAATGATAAAGACAAGAACTAATTCATGAAATATAATTAATTATAGTGGAAGAACACTTACCCATTCAATTTGTGTGAAAATCCCTCAAAGGATCGCCCAAAACCGAGTTTTAGAAGTCAAAATATGTTTAAAATGGTGAAACCCCGATTTTGGAAACTTATATTCTGCCCAGGTATTTTGTTCAGCGCGATCGCGGCAAACGAGATGAGATCGCGTAGAGTAAAATATCACTCGCCAAATAAACGTTCTATGCAATCGCGAGGAGAACACTGTGCATAAAAGGAATTTTGCTACTGACCCACTTGCATTATGCGTTCGCGGCAGTGTGATTGCGAACGCAGAGAAGGGAAAAATAGACTTCCGCGATCGTGAGCGTACCTGTGCGATCGTAGTGAAGGAAAACTGGGCGGGTCCAAACAATGCTATGGGATCGCGATTACCTCTATGCGATCACATAAAAGGAAACCAGAAGACAGCAGTCAACAGTTCAAAAATAGGGAAAATTGACGCGAACCCCATCCGACTCTCACCCGAGGCCCCCGGGACCCTATCTAAATGCACGAACAAGTCATAACCTAACACAGACTCACTCGAGGTTTCAAACGACGTAAAACAACACTAAAATGATGAATTAAACTAAAAATCAATGAAATTCCTCAATACTTCAATAAACATTAAGTTTTGCATTTAAGGTCCGAATCACGTCAAACTAAGTCCGTTTCTTATCAAATTTCACAGATAACACATATAAGTCATATCGAAGCTGTACCGGATTCCAGAACCATGATACATGCCCGATATCACAGGTTTCACCTCAAATTTCATTTTCAAAAACCTTTATATTTTTCATAAAATAATTTTATTTAAAAATTCATTTCTCGGACTTGGGACCTCGGAATTCGATTCCGCGCATACACCCAAGTCCCATATTTTTCTACGGACCCTCCGGGACCATCAAATCACGGGTCCGGGTCCGTTTACCAAAAACGTTGATCGAAGTCAACTTTATTCAAATTTCTAATACAAAATTATCATTTTTTATCAGTTTTTTTTAAAAAAAGGTTTCCTGGCTGCATGCCCCAAATGCGCATGCAAATCGAGGTGAGATAGAAGGAGGTTTTCACGAACTCGGAACACAGAATTATCTAGAAATATACGGGATGACCTTTTGGGTCATCACAATCTCCCCCTCTTAAACAAATGTTCGTCCTTGAACGTGCCAAGATTCACTTTGAACTCATCCAATCACTGATTGCGCACTTCCAACACATAGTTGCGGGTGATCCCACGTCACCCAACCCACATAAGCCTGATGACACTATCACAACTGCAATATAGAATTCTCATCACCATCGACAAGCCTCATATATACCTCGCTTCCTCACCTTCTAATCATTTCCAAAGACCTAATTCTAAATCCATATCCGGAATTAGCCTCAACCAGCTACAACAACTCAGGTCTATGCCCATAAGGCACGACCACACAACACATCACATCACACATTGGATCAAATAGCACTTTTGATCACAATAACTGCCCGAAATCAACTCCACATTGGCAATTAGCCCCACATATGGAAGAACTCTGTTGCAAACTCCTTAATACTAATAATGACGCAATAAACATGAAGACTTCATTATTAGCACCCGAATCACCAAGCCACAACCAACACCACAGGCACACATCCCGCAAGCTAAAACTAATGGAGCACATTACGAGAATGACTGAATATGAATATAGAAACATATAAAGGAACTATCAAACAAGCCCATAGGCATAACTCTCTATCAATACTGACTTACCAAAAACAATATAACAAGGAAGAAGCAAAGCATATGAACAAATCACAAGGATTCCATCCTCATAAAATTTCATCGCGATACTCAGCCCGGTCCAAACATATAGAATCACAAATATCACGAGGACATTGCCCTCAACTCTGAATCACATACCGAAAATATATCATACCAATTGAATTTCCTCCACTAATTTATCTCAGCTGATAAAATCATAACGCTAGCTGATCTCACATCTCGATGGAGTATCAAATCACAACTCGTAAACAAAATACTTAGGAAAATCACATAAAGCTTACCACGAAGAACAACAAGGACTCACTTCTAGTCTCACCACTATCAATGATGAATAAAACAACAATAGACACGGCTACCGCTCATAAAATCTCCCAACAAGAGCAAACACAAAAATAGAGTGTCAAGCATAAAACTTACTCATAAATAAGCAACAAATAAGGGAAACTCGTCCCGACCGATAGAGGTATAGTGAAATACAATGGTACCCCACTTTAGCACATCAAGACATACCTGGGTGATAACAATCTCCACACTGAAAACAATCTCTCTGTCGATGTGGCTAAGGAAAACATACAATACGGATCCTCTGAGACCCATGAATACCTGAAAAGCCCCCATGCGAAGTTGGTAATGCAAACTGAACTGGTTGACCCAAAATTCTCTACCATGATGTACATTGGTTCCATAATAACGAACAGTAGATTACTCCGGTCTACAAGGCCTCCTCGCCTCCCAAAACTCTCTCTCCTGATCTCGTCTGACCTCTCGCTCCCGGTCCCACATGCTCCTTAACTAGCGAGTGATCCCCACTACCTGCTAAAACGAGGCATCCTACTCTAATTCTCGAGTCTCGCTGAACCGAATATCATGTCTGAATCTCTCAATGACTCTACGGACTCATCTCCTAAATGAAACAACCAAACGAGGTGCATGTCTAGCCAACTCACTGAATCTAACAACATACTCCAATAGTGACATGGCGCCCTGACGCAACTGCTCAAACTCCGTGCGCTGGACATTCCAAGGAACTGAAGTGCAACCTCCCTCAAAACATCTCCGAAAACTGAAGCCATGCTAGTGAAGCTAACTCGGCCAGGTTACCCCGACTCATATGCCACCACCACGGATCAACCCACTACTCTGAACCTGAGACGTGACAAAAATAATCCTGCTCGTCTCCACATCACCCGAAATGCGAAGAATATAGTGACACTCCCCCAGGAAACCCGGGGCACCATCTACCGCCAATCCACTGAAAGATAGAAGGGTGGTACTTCATGTACCTCTCAAGTCCAAGGTATTCTTCCTCCGATGCTACTGCCCTAACCACGGGCTGAATTGAAACCACGTGTCGTGCTGCCATGACAACTGGAACCTGACCAATATGATCTCATTGCTCTGGAGTGTAGACGGTGGGAGTGTGAACTCCTTCCTTGATCTGTGAAGCAACTGGTGCACTAGAATCAACCCTGCCTGAGTCGATGTACCAATTGTGCTCAAAACTGCGTTCAGGTCTCCTGAAGTCTGGGGTAGCAACAGGCACCCCCAGTACCTGTGCCCCAACTAGAACTATTGGCGACTCGTCAACGGCTGCTCTGGTAGGCATCTTAACTGCGGCACGTGCTCCTCATTGGCCCCTGTCTCTGACCCTTGCGACACTTGCTTCGTGGTAACATCATCAGGAACCGCCATTTGTGTTCTCATTGTCGGTGAGAGAATGGATCGATAATTTCAAACTTCAAGATCAATGAATTCGCACGATAGGAATGAAGGAAGTGAAATTGTCCTAATAGTTTCGTAGCCTGTCGAAGATAAGTACAGACGTCTCTGTACCGATCCGCAAGACTCTACTAAACTAGCTTATGACTCGTAGCACCTATGAACCTAGAGCTCTGATACCAACTTGTCACAACCCAAATTTCCCCCCGTTGGGTATTGTGATGGCACCTAGTATTAGGGACTAGGTAAGCCTAACATTTCCACTGAACAACAACAAAAATAAAGGAATTATAACAGTCTCGACATAGAAATCTTGACAGAGTTTACAATTTCCCAAAACTCGATAAATACAAGTCATAAGCTCTACGACATCATTCAACCGAATCTAAAATACAACTGTCTAGAAATAATAAGTACAGTTGACAAAAACAGGAAGGTGACTCCGAAGCCTGCGAACGCAGCAACATGTTTACCTTGAGTCTCCTTATCAACGATCCATGCAGCTACTAACAACAATAACCTGGATCTGCACACAAAAATGTGCAGAAATGTAGTATGAGCACACCACGGCGGTGCCCAGTAAGTATCAAGACTAACCTCAGTGAATTAGTGACAAGGACTAGTCAAGACACCACTGGTCTAATAAGTAAAAAGACATAAATGTACCAATGACCGAAACATAATATCTATCTAAAGATGTTTCGATATAATTAATGGTACGATCGAATAATACGAAAGAAAATTCAATAATAACGATCAACGGATGACATAATAGAAATACGCAAAGAGAGTGAAAAGAATGCAAGCCAAATGTCCGGAATCACAACCCAATAAAACACTAGCAACTCAGCACCGCATCAATTTATTCACGTCAGGCCTTAGCCAATAAACTCAATAAAGCTAGTCAAACCTTTGAGTGAAAACCTTTAAATCGTGAGTTTATTTCGAAAGCTTTAAAGATATAATAATTTTGGAATAGAGAAATTTTTTCTTTGAAACATAGTTTCTCTGAATGTATATTTATATATTTTTATAAAGAGAAATCTTTAAAACATAGTCCCTTCAAAATACGTGGTGTTCAAATATACTTTCCCAAATACTGCTCTTTCAAATATCATTTTATACTTTTCAAATATACTTTCGAAAGAAGTCCTTCAGACATAACCTTTCCTGGAGATAATTGCTTTTCAGCTATACTTTTCAATATGTCTATATATATCTTTTGATCCAAATCTCCTCAATGATAAAACCACCGGAACTCAGTCCGCAACTCCGAATTTGTCATGCAATGCAGTATAGGGGGAAAGTTCCTGAAATCTCGTCCGTAGTCCCAATTTAAATATGCGATGCAGTATAGGGGAAAGCTCCCGGATCTCCGTCTGTAGTCCCAATTTAAATATGCAATACAGTACAGGGGGAAAGCTCTGGGATCTCCGTTCGTAGTCCCAATTTAAATATGCAATGCAGTACACGGGGAAAGCTCCCGGATCTCGGTCCGTAGTCCTAATTTAAATATGCAATGCAGTATAGGGGGAAAGCTCCCGGATCTCGGTCCGTAGTCCCAATTTAAATATGCAATGCAGCCACTGAGGAAATCAACCAGAATGTGACAGAAGCAACATATATTTCCACAACCGGCGTAAAAGCAAACAAGACCGAATGCAAAGTGCGATGAGGAAATCAATACAAAGACTTAAATCACAAAAATGGTAAAAACTCACTCATACGAAGTAGCCACTGAAAGGAATGCCAAGCACAAAAAGAAGCAACATAACAAGGGGAAAACAAGGCAAATATAGCAACAATTCTATATATTCAACTTCGCAACCAAGAAAACAAATCATCTCGGCAAGGGAATCTGCTATAACCAATCTCATTTAGACAATTAGCTTCACCGAATAAACTCAGCTTGAACAATGCTCAGTAAATAGACAGCATCAAATAATTACCATCAACATGGGCGGTCATCAATTAAACCTAAGTAGTACTTAAGGGAAAATCATTTAAATCGCAATGTACGACTCACGGGAATGCTTGACACCAACATATAGGTATTCCAATTACTTCTTAGGAAATTATAGGGCGAGATTATACTAGTTTTAGTCACAGGGGCAGTGTATGAAGAAAGATATAGTATAACGGTAGGAAAGGAAAAGTCTTCATTTAAGTCAATTAAGATCAAATAAGAAACAAGGAATGCTAGGCAAGTACTTCTAATTTGAGTAGGGAGAGATGAAACTAGAAATTAGGAATTCAAATATAACAATTTCAATTCATACACGGGGAACATAAGGACTTAAAATTCCTAAAGGGAAATCTATTTGCAAATAAGTTCGAGTACGCACTCGTCACCTCGCGTACGTAAACTACAATCAACATAGAAGACTCAATCCTAAGGGGTAGTTCCCCTCACAAGGTTAGGCAAGATACATACCTCAAAGACGACAACCCAGTACTAAAAAATAGATTTCTCGGGTGGAAAGGCCTCCGGACGGCTCAAAATCAACTAAAACAACTTCAAAATACACATAAAACGTATAAGCAACGATTCCGAATAATAAAGTTTCAATCTTTGTAAATTTATAAAAATCGACCCAAAAGTCGACCCCCAAGCCCGCACCTCGAAACCCGAAATTTTTTACAAATTCTGATTACCCATTCCGATACGAGTTCACTCATACTAAATTTATCCAATTCCGATAACATTTGGTCATTCAAATCATGAATTTTCATTTTTGAAGTTTTCTTTTAAAACCCACAATCCCCTCAACCCAAAATACAAAGTAAATGATAAAGACAAGAACTGATTCATGAAATATAATTAATTATAGTGGAAGAATACTTACCCATTCGATTTGTGTGAAAAACCCTCGAAGGATCACCCAAAACCGAGTTATAGAAGTCAAAATATGTTTAAAATGGTGAAACCCCGATTTTGAAAACTTATATTCTGCGCAGGTGTTTTGTTCAGCGCGATCGCGGAAAACGAGATGCGATTGCGTAGAGAAAAAATATCATTGGCCAAAGAAACGTTCTATGTGATCGCGAGGAGAACACTAGGATCGCATAAAAGGAATTTTGTTGCTGACCCACTTGCACTATGCGTTCGCGGCAGTGTGATTACGAACGCGGAGAAGGGGAAAATAGACTTCCGTGATCGCGAGCGTACCTGTGAGATCACAGTGAAGGAAAACTGGGCGGGTGTAAACAATATTATACGATCGCGATTACCTCTATGAAATCGCATAGAAGGAAACCAGAAGACAACAACCAGCAGTTCAAAAATAGGGAAAATTGACCCGAATCTCATCCGACTCTCACCTGAGGCCCCCGGGACACCATCTAAATGTACGAACAAGTCTTATAACCTAACACAGACTCGCTCGATGTTTCAAATCACATAAAACAACACTAAAATGATGAATTAAACTAAAAATTAATGAAATTTCTCAAAACTTCTATAAACATTAAGTTTTGCATTTAAGGTCTGAATCACGTCAAACTAAGTCCGTTTCTTACCAAATTTCACAGATAACACATATAAGTCATATTGAACCTGTACCGGGCTCCGGAACCATGATACGGGCCCGATATCACAGGTTTCACCTCAAATTTTATTTTCAAAAACCTTTATATTTTTTAGAAAATAATTTTCTTTAAAAATTCATTTCTCGAACTTGGGACCTCGGAATTCGATTCCGGGCATACGCCCAAGTCCCATATTTTCCTACGGGCCCTCCGGAATCGTCAAATCACGGATCGGGTCCGTTTACCAAAAACGTTGACCAAAGTCAACTTTATTCAAATTTCTAATACAAAATTATTATTTTTTTATCAGTTTTTCACATAAAGGCTTTCTGGCTATACGTCCGGGCTGCGTACGCAAATCGAGGTGAGATAGAAAAAGGTTTTCATGACCTCAAAATACATAATTAGTTAGAAATATACGAGATGGCCTTTTGGGTCATCACAAAGACATAACATAAGTAAAAGAAAAGGTCTGGGACAACCCCACCATTCCCAACGAGTGAGGGGTTAGTATTGAAGATCTCAAATTTTTTAAGCTTGCAAGTGCTTTCTGTAATCTGATTTTGATGTTTTTCACATCTTTTAATGTTGGGGAATTTACATGGAATACAACCCTTTAAAAACTTATTTATATTCTCTATAATTATTTTTACAAAATTACTTTTAGTACAACTTATTTTAAAATGTTAGCTCTTTAATTAAATTATGTACAACTTTTCATATCCTAAAATCTCTCCCTTGATCTCACTTAAAAGATATCTCTTTCTGATTCTCTCTTACCTAACGTATCTATTACTATTAATTTTTCCCTTAATTTCTCCAGTAAAAGATATTCCAATGTATCACAAGTGTCTATCCCACTTTTCTTCGTCCCATATATATTTTGTATAGGTCAAAATGCATAAAAACACATTGCTCAGAAAATCATGGACAGTGGTGGTAGAGACAATGTTCTGATTGAAGAAATTTCAGAATCATTTGTTAAAAGAACCAATTTTTTGCTCAATATCCCATAGTTCTAGTGCACCAACATTGCATGCAAACCATCATCCTCATTCAAATTATCAACAAGTTGTATCAGGCAAAAAGGAAGATAAATGTATATCTGAACGAAGAAAAAAAAGCACGACATAGATGAATCTGTGAAGAAAAATTGATCTTTTGTCTTTCATGGTATTTTTTTTCTTCATTTCTTTTCTTTTTGTTTTCTAGTAAGTTCAGTCATTTATAAATAGATAAAAGTTGACACTTCTAAATTTATTTTTCTGAGATGTTAGCGTGATTCATCATTTTTAAATGTTGAATCATGCGATATCAAGGATTAAAGATAAATACCAAAATATTTATCATGAGTTTGGTATAGTATATGTTGATATCTTATCTGCTTACATATACCTATAAAAAACAAATATTTGTGCAATATTCTCATACATTTAGTATAATATACATATATAAAAAGAAAATTGCATCTACGAGGACTATATATTAAGTACCATAATATGCATACTATATATGAATACATTATTCGTATATAGATATATGTATTTACAAAATATATTTAAGAGCTCTATTATATATATATATATATATATATATATATATATATATAAAGAATATTAGATTTAAGAGCACTATATATAGTATATTTATAGTATATAATATATATTTATACTATGTATATATATAATTCCTTTAAGTATAATGCATATTTTAGGTAGAGAATATATTGTTTTAAATATATGTGTTATTTAACCATTATTTCATATGTGTGTGTGAGAGAGAGACAGAGACTATGTTAATAGTATACAATATACTGTTTATCAGTTACATGCAACCGTGCAAAAAAATATATTATTACTGTATGAACATAGACATATGTTGTAATCTCTCACTTGTTTTTAATGAAATCAAATGACATCTTTTAAGAGATGATTCATTGTATTTGAATTGTAGTACTCTTGATTAGGTTAAATTATGGATTTTACAAAAATTTTAAGAAATAATTGGTTGTAGTCAATTTAGTTAAGCTTAAATTTAGGAAATTATGAAGATATCATTAAATTTGCTAAATTTTTGGGAGTTTTATTAAATGATTTTGTAAAGAGAGAAGAGATTTTTTAAGCTGAATAATTATTAGTTGTATAAAATATTGTATAAAACATGAATCAAATAATAGTTGTAGATGATGTAATATACTCTAATAGAAATTGTATTTTCGAAAATTTCTCTTTTCCTTTCGATTCCAACTTTTGAGCCAACAAGAAATTAGAACAATCGAGATCTAATTGATGGGCTCAAACTAAAATTCAGAAATTTTATGCATCAATGGTAGTATATACCATAAATACTTATTTTGTTATAAAATATAAAAGGTAGCTATAGAAAATAATATTTTAAATAAATTTTGATTTATAATAAATAGGATGTATGCCTTTGTTATAGGAGGTAAAATTTCCAATAAATTCTTGTTGAACCGATCCATTAGTACGTACACAAAAGAAGGGAAAAAAAACATATGTGTGTGTAGGTATATATATTCGACTCTTTTTTTGTCACGACCCCAAATCTACAATGGTCGTGATGGCGCCTATCATGGTACTAGGCTAGCCAATCTACTGAACATAATACACAGAACTTTCCATTAAGAACAATAACGCTATTTATCAAAATCTTACACGTTTAATATTTCAAAAGTGCGGATAAGAAATGAAAACATCTGAACAAAATCCCCAAAATCCGGAGTCAACAGTCACGACCAACTAAATAGACATAGAATCTGACACGATTTTTTCCTTAATACATCAAGTTTAGGAAAGATGTAAATAGCGACAAAATGAGAGGGAGAAGGGCAGGGCTGCGAACGCCGAGCAGCTACCTCACAGTCTCTGACAAGCTCCACTGATATCAATCGAATCTCACTGGATCCGATCACCTGGATCTGCAGACAAGGTGCATGGAGTAACGTGAGTACACCAACTCAATAAGTAACAAATATAAATAAGGACTTGAGTGCAGTGACGAGCTTTTAAAATCATGTAAAGATCATATAATAAATATCAGTGGAAATCAATAAATCAAGTCAGGAATCTACGTTCCGAAAGTTTCATAAAACTCCAGTTTCCCTTTTCAAATCTCATATAAAAAATTGGTTCAACATTTATCGTTTAGAGGCAAAAATGTAAAGAAGAGTGAAGACAGTAGTTTCATAGCATATAAGCCCCTCGGGCACAGTGTCACTCACAAATAAAACCTCTCGAGTAAGCCTCTCAGTCACTCGTGACTCATCTCTCGTCCATCAGCACTCATACTCAGCACTCACGCTCAATAGGTACCATATAATAACCGTTGCTGCGTGCAACCCGATCCATGAATAGTCGACTGCGCTCACTGGGGGTGTACAGACTCCGGAGGATGTCACGACCCCAAATCTAAACTAGTCGTAATGACGCCTATCGTGGAACTAGGCCAGCCAAATTAACACTCAAAAATGTAAATAATCTTTCATTTATATCATTACTAATTAAATTGATAATCAATAAGGGTCTCGTTTAATCATTTTCAAAACAAATAAAGCTACGCTGAATGTTAAATACAACCCCAAGATCCCGGAGTCACTGGTCATGAGCATCTAACAAAATATACAAGTCTAGAATGTAAGCTTTATAATAATAAGAGGGAGAAAGCAGGGCTGCGGACGCGTGCGGCTATCTCGCAAATCTCCGAGAAATCTCTGAGGCGGGTATACAGCTCACTCTACCCTAGCACCTGAATCTGCACATAAGGTGCAAGGAGTAATGTGCCAACTCAGTAGTAATAAAAGTAAATAATGTCTAAGAACTACGAAACACATAAAACAAGTCATCAATTCACAGTAAATACAATTCTTCTTTCATAATCACAGATACGATAATTTGGAACACTTGAAAGTCGATTTCAGTAAAATTCCTTTGAAAATGTACCTTTCCACAATTTCCATAGAAATCAAAATAATTCAGTATAAGAATGATAGAGTTCATAATAGCCTCTCAGGCAAAAACATATATCATAAACCGCCCTTCGGGCATATCATCACTCAGAATCAGTCACTCAGCATGCCTCACAATCACTCGGTATCAGCCCCTCGGGCAACCTCACCATTACCTATGCCTCCCAATCACTTGTCACTCGACACTCGCACTCAGTAGGTACCTGCGCTCATTGGGGGTGTACAGACTCCGGAGGGGCTCCTACAGCCCAAGCGCTAATATCAAACCATCTCGTGGCATAATCACTCAGGCTCTCGGACTCTCACATATCATAAACAGTGCAACATGCTGAGGCATGCAGCCCGATCCCATAATATCCTCACAACATAGGCACTCGACCTCACTCAGTCAGAAATCTCTCAAAGTCACTCGGGCTATCAAATAAATGTGGTACTCAACCCAAAATATCATTTTATATCACAAAAGTAGTGTAAATGAGACTGAGTTTCGAACTCAGTTAAACGGAAAATGACTGAGTAAAAATCATAAGTCAACACAAAGAGGATTCTAAAAGTGAAAAGCCTAGAAGACTAGATTGTCAGACTCGGAGGTAACAGTAGTGAGGAATAGCAGTAAACAGCCCCCAAGGGGTGCAAACATGTCGGCACAAGGCCCCATACATGGCGTACAACCCAAAATATAATAATAGTCTTAATAAATGAATATCATATGAAGTAGAATCAAATACGCAACTTAATAGTTACCACGGGATGGACCAAGTCACAATCCCCCAATCGTGCGCGCCACAAACTCGTCATCTAGTATGTGCGCCACTCCAAACAGGAATAAAAATGTGATGTCCGGGGTTTCATACCCTCAGGACAAGATTTACAATCATTATATACCTCAAACCGGTCCAAATACTAATTTGCGATGCTCTTTCCTCTCGAATCAGCTCCCGATTGCTCCGAATCTAACCAAAACCAGATTAATATCATCAATAAATGCTAGGGAGACGAAACCCATTCTAAAATTATCAAAATTAAGCACAAATTCCGAAATCGGCCAAACCTGACCCCGGGCCCACGTCTCGAAATTCGATAAAAATCACAAAACTAAGATCCTTATCCACTCACGAGTCTACTCATATCAAATTCATCAAAATCCGACCTCAAATGCCCATTCAAATCCCCAAAAGAATTCCCAAATCTTTCTTCCATTTCCCCCCAATTTTCACTCCAATTTCTCATTAAATGATGAAATTCAAGACTAAATCATGGAATTAAACCAAAACTAAGTGAGAAATACTTACCCCAATCACTCTACTGAAAATCTTTTCAAATTTTGCCTTCTCCCGAGCTCTCCAATGGTTTTTGAGATATTGGACTTAAACCCTCGTTTTTGAATATAAACTTTCTGCCCAGACCCTTTCTTCAGTGCGATCGCGTCAACCACCACGTGATCGCGAAGCACTGCCCATAGTTACCTTACGCAATCGCATTCCTC
This sequence comes from Nicotiana paniculata, assembly GCA_005239505.1. Classification (NCBI taxonomy): domain Eukaryota; kingdom Viridiplantae; phylum Streptophyta; class Magnoliopsida; order Solanales; family Solanaceae; genus Nicotiana; species Nicotiana paniculata. The sequence continues at coordinate 13,207 of MDKI01034102.1, forward strand.
CCTCACGCGTTCGCATAGCACAATAGCTCAGTCCCTCACGCGCCCCCCAAACTCTAAGCGAACGCGAACTGCACCACGCATTCGCAATGTTCGACAGGCGCACACTCACGCGATCGCATAGAACAAAGCTCTGCAATCCCCAGCTAAACCTATGCGATTTCATACATACCCACGCAATCGCATAGAAGAACACCAGAACCTTCACACCAGCAAAAATTTGCCAACACCACGCCCAAGAATTGGTCCGTTAACACCCCCGAAACTCACCTGAGGCCCTCGGGACCTCAACTGAACATGCCAACACATCCCATAACCTTATTCAAACTTATTTGATCCTTCAAACCACTCAAAACAACGCCAAAACATTAAATCAACCTCGGATTCAAACCTAAGAACTTAGAAACTTCTAAATTTCGCCAATGATACCGAAACCACCCAAAAAACGTCCGATTGACCTGAAAATTTGCACACACATCCAAAATGACATTGCAAACCTATTCCAACTTCAAAAATTCCATTCCGACCCCGATAGCTAATTTTCCACTGCCGACCGGAAATTACCGAAAACTCAATTCCGCCAATTCAAGCCTAATTCTACCTGGACCTCCGAATAGACTCCTAAGTCCCAAATCACCTAATGAAGCTATCTGAGCCATAAAATCCACATTCCGAGGTTGTTTAGCCAATAGTCAACTTCCGGTTGACTTTTCTCACTATAAGGCCAACTTAAGGGACTAAGTGTCTCATTTCTCTCCACAATCACTCCGAACCCGAGCCAATCATCCCAACACAACATAAAAGAGCTGAACAACACAAAATAAAGCAGAAATAGGGGAAACGGGGCTAAACTCTCGGAACGACCGATCGGTTCGTTACATTCTCCCCCACTTAAACATATGTTCGTCCTTGAACGTGCCCAAAGTTTTTCCAAAAATCATCAAAATCGCCGAATATCCTGACCACGCACATATCGGGGTGATCCCATGTCACCCTATCCCACCTAGGTCCAATAGCACAACATAGCTGAAATTTCGTAATCCAACCTAACCCATAAACCTTATAACCAAATTTCCACTTCTGAAATAACTTATAAGATCAAAGTCCTGCATCTATAAACTGAATAAGTCTGAACATGTTGTATCAATCCATATCTGTAACCCAAGATGTAATCACATGATATACCGTATGACTCAACACCCATAGCGATAACTCCTAACCACAATAGTTGCTCAAAATAACCCAATACCGGTAAATAACTTATTATCAAGCAAAGCCTCGTTCTAACACTTTCTTATACTGCCAATTATGAAAGAAACACGCAGAAACTAGCAACCATTTGTCAGATCAGCCAGTCATAGAGCTCCCCCTTTCTCTGACAGGAACTATAGCAAACCTCTAAGCCAACTTCCGATATCATCCTTCCAACCATGTTGTAGTCAACTCTGGTATTATTCATTCTAGGCCCAACGATATCTTCTCATCCAACACGACCACTCTGATGACATGACGTATCAATACAATCCAAATCCATAACCTGTGCAACTCGTGCACTCAATAGAAATATCTCACAAACTCAAATCGTAGAAAATATTCACACGAGAAGACTATCCTACCATTAACAATTACCATCAAAGCACCATGTTAAGCGCCTGACACACATCGTAAAATCAAAACACACGAATCTGACACCAAGAATCATACCTCCAAATAACTCAGCTACAATGCGTGATCCCATCCACATGATGGTCCACATGAAATACTTCAAGCCACCTTGCTCAAAATCAATAACCATGCGCATTTCGACATCAAGTACTCCAAACTCATTTCCATAACCACGGGGGAAACGGACGATACCATGCCACACGAATCAAAAAGAACATAACCAATACGTCTCAATATCGCAATACCCAATTACTTACCTTACTCAAATCCCGCTATAAAGCCCAAATAAATTCACACCATATGTGCATATAACCAACAATCACCACTCCTCACAACACTGACGGGTAACTCATAGATCACTCCAGGATATGAATAAACTCAATGACAATTGAATGGTATATCCCTCAACAATAGCAATTCGGAGTCAACAATTCCGACCCGGTGCAGAACACACATCCATATTGAACCTACCAATAACCCTAAATCAACTTTGGTCACTCACAACAGATAGATAACTCTCTGAAGGTTCACAATGACAGAATCATGGCATTTACTAACATCTGACTAGCTTTGTTCGCATCTTCACATTCCACAACCACAAAATAATTTTTTTATGAGAACTCTCGATCTCGAAGTCCATGAAGCGCACAAATTACCATGTCTGATCCCAACTCCACCGCTCGAATATATAACACATCCCTAATACTCGATCATTCCACGAGGGATATCCCAATAATTCTTCCGTGTCACCAAGCAACCTTGAATATCAGCAGTCGATCCAACAAGAGAGTGTCGCAATACCAATGAAGCACCCTTAACTCCACATATTGCCCTTTCTGAAATGTATACCCTCATCAAGCCACCCAATAGTGATATCATCTACTTAGTCATCTGAAACTGCCAATGCTGCCTAAAGAATTTTTGACCTTCCTTCCAGAACTGAATCGTGACCTCACATATGAAAATCTCAACTCTGCACAACATACCGCATACGCCATGCCATCCTATGATAAATATGAGAACTTCATGATCCCTTCCGAGCCACAAGCAACTACGTACCCAACTAGCTAAGAACTTTCCAATTGATCCCATTTAGAAGCAAAATCACTATACATCACTTGCACCTCACGCTAGTAGAAAATATACATCTGTAACCATGGTAGAAACCATCAGGAACTATCTGAATCCCATTTGTACAACACCAAACTGTCAGGGTTGAATCCTTCTAACTCAACCAAGCTACGCAGGTCACCAAAACCCAAGAGCATTGCTAAGAAACACCTGTAAAAACTCATTGCCTCATAAGCACCAAAAGAACTAATCACATCCCTTACCATGCCGATCCGACCTACTACAAAGTTGTCCTATTTATCCAAGTTCCTTATGACTTACCTTCGAATTGATACTTCTCCTTGCCATAATCCTGCAATTCTCAACCTAGACTCACCACACGAGACCCAAGCATAAGACCGTACTGTCTAAGGCTCGTAAGCCGCTAAATACTCCCTCAAATATCCCCAAAAGTACCACATTAAAAATACTTACCCTGAAGAGACTTCCTGTGAATCTAAATCCATTACCTTCACTTTCCTTATATTAATATGTAGATTCCAAGGTAATGTAGAAATTCCACAAGTCTTGATACCCTCCAACGTAAATCTCAGTTCTAGCCAAATGCACACCTTGAAGATTCCCAATTGTTATGTATAACCTTGAATCCATCAGAACCATTCTCGAGAGTCATCCACTCTACACAAATCTCAATTAAACTGATCAAACAGATCAAATGACCTGACCCCATTTGCATACCAACATACTAGGAAGTAACCCACACTTTGAAGCAACCAAGAAAATTCCTACTCCGCACACACTACACCATTTACAGTTACAACTCAATCATTCAATAAAACCCATCTACCCATAGAGTATATTACCACTTGTATCCAAAAATTTCCATTACTCGAGTCTTCTCAGACTCCACCTCTGCAGGTCATAACTGATTCACCAGTATACCTCGAACTGAACCCAATATCTCGCATAATCGTGCAACCAACTTATCATTAGCATCCTCCCCCACTTGTCTCAAAGCCATAGATCAAAACAATCAATACCTCATAATACCCATACGCTAACACCGGCTGCCATATCACATTGAGATTCTACCAAATCCTTCATAAGCTTATATATGACTCAAACCATTTAACATCTCAAATCATCTGCAATCTCGCATTCACCATTGAAATAGGCGTTCAAACTTCCACAAGTGATCTAAACTCAACTTACAACATATAACATTTACTGGTAAAGGAGTACTTGCTACAAAACCACCTAAGGATCACACAACCTCAGGATACTCCGCGGGAGATAACCCCACCTGCTTAGGCTCAAACTGATATCATCTCTATACCCTTCCAAATATCATGGCTATCACTCAATCATTATACCCTCTTGCATTAAAACACAACCAATGCCTATCCTCGAGGCTTCAAGATACGTGGTATAAGAACCTGAAGCTGATGGAAGAACTAACACTGGAGCTGTGGTCAAAGCAATCTTGAGATTCTAGAAGCTCTCTCCACACTCGTCTGACCACTTGAATACCTTCACTGGACACCACGTGCCCCAAGAAGGGTACTTAACTGAGCCAAAAATTCACACTTGGAGAACTTTGCATAACGCTTCTCCTGCATTAATCTTCATAATACCCTCCTCAAATACTGAGTATTCTCCTCCTGGCCACGTGAGTACGCCAGGATGCTATCAATGAATACAATAACGAAGGAGTATAATTACGGTTGGATTACACTCTTAATCAAATACAGGAACGCAACTGGGGAATTGGTCGGCCCAAAAGACATCACCAGGAACTCATAACACGACAGAAAGATCCGCTTCACTCAATAGCTAAACAACATGAGAGGTCTTCCAATACACTCACAGCTCGAAGCCATATGCCAATTCGAGACAGAGGTCAAACACTCAATGGTTCTGGCTACATCTCCAACCAATTCTCTTTTTTTTTATTTTTTTATTTTTTTGTCACAATCAAACAATATGAACACATCTCACCATCGAATCACACTCACCACATAGTCATCCAGTCACAAGATCCCACTAATAAGGACACAAACAGACATATAAGTCCCAAATGCATGTGCTCACACAATTGAAATCTCAGCACTCAAGTTACAGTTAAAACCCGGCCTCAAGTCCTCCAGACTGGCCCCTTATCAACATGCTAAAATCACATCTCGCACCTTTCCTATGGAAATCACAAGCCGTCGATGTACAGCTGAAATCGAGCGCTCACGTGCACATTCGAATACATGAAAGGAATTCAAAGGGTTACACTTTTGGCTGAATAATTGGATTCGCATGACAAAAATTCAAGAATGTGAGATTTTTCCTAAGGGTTATGTAGCCTCTCGAAGATAAGTACAGATATCTCCGTACCGAACCACAAGACTCTACTAAACCTGCTCATGACCGGTGAGTCCTATATAACCTAGGCTCTGATACCAACTTGTCACGACCCCAAGTTTAAACTAGTCGTGATGGCGCCTATCGTTGAACTAGGCCAGCCAAATTAACACTCAAAAACGTAAAGAATATTCCATTTAGATCATTACTAAATGGATAATCAATAAGGGTCTCGTTTAATCATTTTCAAAATAGATAAAGCTACGCCGAATGTTAAATACAACCCCAAGATCCCGGAGTCACTGTCATGAGAATCTAACAAAAATATACAAGTATAGAACATAAGCTTTATAATAACAAGATGGAGAAAGCAGGGCTGCGGACGCGTGCGGCTATCTCGCAAATCTCCGAGAAATCTCTGAGGCGGGTAAACAGCTCACCCTACCCTAGCACCTGAATCTGCACATAAGGTGCAAGGAGTAATGTGCCAACTCAGTAGTAATAAAAGTAAATAATGTCTAAGAACTACGAAACACATAAAACAAGTCATCAATTCACAGTAAATACAATTCTTCTTTCATAATCACAGATACGATAATTTGGAACACTTGAAAGTCGATTTACCTCAATCACTTTCAAGACTAAATCATGGAATTGAACCAAAACTAAGTGATAAATACTTACCTCAATCACTCTACTGAAAATATTTTCAAAATTTCCCTTCTCCCGAGCTCTCTAATGGTTTTTGAGGTATTGGACTTAAACCCTCATTTTTGAATATAAACTTTCTGCCCATACCCTTTCTTCAGTGCGATCGTGTCAACCACCACGTGATCGTGAAGCACTGCCCACAGTTACCCTACGTGATCGCATTCCTCCCTCACGCATTCACATAGCATAACAGCTCAGCCCTTCACGCACCCCCATACTCTACGCGAACGCGAACTGCACCACGCGTTCGTAATGCTCAACGGCTACACACTCACGTGATCGCGACCTTCACCACACGATCGCATAGAAAAAAACTCTGAAATCCCCTGCTAAATCTACGCGATTGCATACTTACCCACGTGAACGCATAACAGAACACCAGAACCTTCACATCAGCAAAAATCTGCCAATACCACGCCCAAGTATTGGTCCGTTAACACCCCCGAAACTCACTCGAGGCCCTCGGGACCTCAACAAAACATAACAACACATCCCATAACCTTATTCAAACTTAGTTGATCCTTTGAACCACTCAAAACAACGCCAAAACACTAAATCAACCTCGGATTAGAGCCTAAGAACTCAGAAACTTACAAATTTAGCCAACAATACCGAAGACACCCAAAAAACGTCCAATTGACCTGAAAATTTGCACACACATCCCAAATGAAATTACAAACCTGTTACAACTTCAAAAATTCCATTCTGACCCCGATAGCTAATTTTCCATTGCTGACCGGAAATTGCCGAAAAGTCAATTCCGCCAATTCAAGCCTAATTCTACCCCGACCTCCGAAAAACATTCTGAACACACTCCTAAGTCCCAAATCACCTAATGAAGCTATCTGAGCCATAAAAATCACATTCCGAGGTTGTTTACCCAATAGTCAACTTAAGGGACTAAGTGTCTCATTTCTCTCAAAAATCACTCTAAACCCGAGCCAACCATCCTAACACAACATATAATAACTGCTACGGCGTGCAGCCCGATCCATGAATAATCGACTACATTTATTAGGGGTGTAAAGACTCCGGAGGGGCTCTTTCAGCCCAAGCGCTAAATCGTTGCGGCGTGCAGCCCGATACAATATATCTATCATTGCGGCGTGCATCCCAATCCAATGTATATATCGTTGCGGCATGCAGCACGATCCAATATATATATCGATGCGACATGTAACCCGATCCAATATATATATCTATAAGTATATAACGTTGCGGCGTGCATCTTGATCCATCTCTATCCTCACAAGTCCGGCTCTCGGCCTCGTTCAGTCATCACCCCTCACAAGCCACTTGGGAAACTCACCACAAATCACGGGGACTCAGCCCAAAATATCTTTCATTTGTTTGAAAACAGGGTGATAAACAAGAATGAAAAATAAACAAGTATAAATCAGGACTGAGATCATATTTTATATCAAAATCAGTGTGAAAATAGTAGTAAAACACCCCTGAGGGTCCAAACAGGTCGGCTCAAGGCCCCAAACATGGCATCAGCCCAAAAATACAGTATAAATCTCTAAAATACGGAGTATCATATGATTTCAAATCAAATACGCGACTTAATAATCGCCACGGGACGGACCAAGTCACAATTCCTACCGGTGCATGCCCACACGCCTGCCACCTAGCATGTGTGTCACCTCATATATCGAAACAACATGAAATACCGGGGTTTCATACCCTCAGGTCTAGATTTACGTTCGTTACTTATCTCAAACCGGAAGAAAAACTACTCAGCGATTCCTTTGCCCCTCGACTCGGCCTCAACGCACTCGGAATCTATTCAAAACAGATTCATATCATCAAAATATGCTAAAGTGACAAAGCCCACTCAAAAATATTCAATTTACATCAAAAATCCCGAAATTGGCCAAATCCGACCTTCGGGCACACGTCTCGGATTCCGATAAAAATCACAAAACTTGAATCCTTACGCTCTCACGAGTTCATGCATACCAAATACATCAAAATCGGACCCTTATACTCTCAAATTTCAAGCCCTAATCTTCCAAATTTCTCCACAAAAACATGATTAAACAATGGAAAAATCGTCATAAACACAAGATACAAGGTCCATGTAGCTTACCTCACTGAATACACTTGATTCCCCCTTGAAATCCCATCTCAAAGCTCCAAAATCCGTCAAAATGATAAAGAAATGAGTGAAAATTCGCGAAGGCAATCTTATATAGGTTCTTCCCAGCAATATCGCACTTGCGACCCCGTGCCCGCACCTGTGCAAAATCCCTCGCAGATGCGGAATCTCACTTAAGCCAAATTTCCGCATCTGCGGACCTCAACACGCACCTGCGGGCCCGCAGGTGCGATCCAACTTCTGCACCTGCGCTCCCAGGCCAGGTTCCACTTTTTCGCATCTGCGCAAGTTCTTCCGCACCTGCGCCTTCACACCTGTGGCTCCCCGTCCGCAGGTGCGGCCACACCAGAATGCATGCACTGCAGCCATTTGCTGCATTTATTTCCAACTTCCAACCTTCAAAAATCATCCGAAATCAATCCCAAGCCCCTCGGGGCCTCAACCAAAAGTACCAAAAAGTCATATATCAATATATCAACCTAGTCGAACCCTCAGAACACTCAAAACAATATCAAAACATCAAATCAAATCAGAATTCAAGCCTAAGGATTTCTAAACTTCAGAAATTCGCCAACGATGCCGAAACCACCCAAACCACGTCCGAATGACCTGAAAATTTGCACACACATCCTAAATTACACTACAGACCTGTTCCAACTTTCGGAATTCCATTCCGACCCCGATAGCTAATTTTCTATTGCCGACCAGAAATTGCCAAAAGTCCAATTTCGCCAATACAAACATTCGAACACACTTCTAAGTCCCAAACTACCTAACGAAGCTATTCGAGCCACAAAAACCACATTCCGAGATCATTTACCTTTAAGTAAACTTCCGGTTGACTTTTCCAACTAAATCACCAACTTAAGAGACTAAGTGTCTCATTTCTCTCCACAACCATTTCAAACCCGAATCAATCAACCCAACGCAACATAAAAGAGCTGAACCAAATAAGAATGATGCAGAAATAGGAAACACAAGGCTAAACTCTCGGAACGACCGACCGGGTCATTACATTCTCCCCCTTTTAAACAAACGTTCGTCCTCGAACGGGTCTTGAAACATACCTGGAGTCTCAAATAGGTGGGGATATCTGCTCCGTATCTCCCGCTCGGTCTCTGAGATGGCCTCCTGTTGGATCAAGAAGCTGAATGGTTTTGAAGATTGACAAAGGAACTCAGAGTTGAACCAGGTCCATCACTAGAGACATAGGCACATGCAGAGTAAATGGAACGTGAGGTGCAAAAGCATGAGATAAACAAAATCAGTGATCTAAAGAGATATCTCCTGATCTAAAAGGTTGCAAATTGATAGGGAGATAGACTCCTTATTCAGTAAGAACAGAATCAAGATAAATGAGGATTTAGGGAGTTGAGATCAACTAGAACTCTTCCACCAAGGAAGAGTAGCATCCGAGTTCTAGTATATCTCTTTGTCTACTAAATCCTATATATTGTTCAGTGTTCTTATTGTACAGGCATGCACAAAACAGAAATTTATCAAGGATTGAAAGCAAAAATCGTGAAGAATTTTTGCAAGCAGTTCGAGCCAAATTGGAGAGTGCGAATCTGGAGCTACTTGAACAATCTAGAAGAACCAGTTCCATCTGTTGTCTTTTAGTCTAGTTTATTTGTAGTAGGTGATTACAAATTGTACCTTTCAGCTTTATCTAGAAGCAATTGTAACAGGTATTGAGTGTTCAAGTTATAGTTAACTTGAAGTTTGTCGCAAATAGCTAGAGGCTAGTTTGTCACAAAGGGTTAGAGTTAATCCTTAAGCTTACAAAAGAGTTTATTTATTAAATGTGTTTGGCTCATTGATTTAGTGAAGAGTTTGGGAAAATCCTACTGGGAAGTAGGTCGTAGTTTTTTCACCTTTTGAGCCAGGTGTTTTGCACGTAAAATTGTTGTGTACTTTAAATTCCGCATTTATTATTCCGCAAATGTAGGAGTTGGAACACATAAAAGAACCTGGTCCTTCTATAACTACTGCACGCGAAAATTGGT
>ML342539.1:0-26905 GCA_005239505.1 Nicotiana paniculata
AAATACATTTTGCTGGCAGTTGACTACGTGTCGAAATGGGTGGAGGCAATTGCATTGCCCACGAATGACGCCATGGTTGTTACTGCGTTTGTGAAGAAGAATATATTCCCGAGCTTTGGCACTCCACGGGCCTTTATTAGTGATGAAGGAACCCATTTTTGCAATCGGTTGTTGAATAACCTTTTAGCTAAATATGGGGTCCATCATCGAGTTGGAACAACATATCACCCTCAAACTAGTGGCCAAACAGAGGTATCCAATAGATAAATCAAGCAAATACTAGAGAAAACGGTGAGTGTGAACAGGAAGGATTGGGCTGCTAAGTTAGACGATGCCTTATGGGCATACAGAACAGCGTACAAAACACCAATTAGGGCATCACCATACAAGTTGGTCTATGGGAAGGCATGTCACTTGCCTGTAGATCTTGAACACAAGGCGTATTGGGCCATCAAGAAGCTAAACATGAACCTTGAAGCCACGGGTGAGAGAAGATTGCTGTAGTTGGATGAATTGGATGAGTTAAGGTTGCACTCATACAAAAATTCCAAACTTTACAAAGAAAAGACCAAGAGATGGCATGACAAACATATAAATCCGAGTCATTTTGAGCTAGACCAACAAGTATTATTATTCAATTATAGGCTTAGACTATTTCCTGGGAAGCTGAAGTCGAGATGGTCAGGCCCATTTGAGATAGTGAGAGTCACCCCATATGGTGCACTTGAGTTGCAAGCTATACATGGTGAAAGAAACTTTTTAGTGAATGGACATAGAGTCAAACACTATTGGGGTGGTACCATAAATCGTGAGAAGACCAAAGTTCTGCTCGCTGATGAGTGAAGCGAGATTCTGCATCGTGCCGCGACGTTAAATCAGGCGCTTCATAGAAGGCAACCTATTGAATTGTTGTAATTGTCGTGCCACCACATTAACTAAGGCGCTTATTGGGAGGAAACCTAATGCTTAGTTAAATCTTAGCATAGCTAGAAGTAATTCTTGTAATTATAGGTACTAACGAGCTTGGGAATGCATTTGGGGGTTAAGGAGCAGTGTGCTAACATGACAGAAGGCTTGGCTAAAGCCAGGGGGCCGGGCGATAAGCCCCTAACGCCTGGCTAACACTAGGGGGACCGGGCGATAGAGCCCTAACGCGTGGCGCCAGTGTGGTCTGGGATTTTTAGCTCTAACGCCTGGCTAACGCCAGGGTGCCCGGGATTTAAGAACAAAACGCACATTAAACGCCAGGTATGTTCCACTTCTTTTTTTTTCACCCCCCAACTCTCCCAAGAACACCACTTTATCTGAAAAACACACAACAAGTTCACATCACACACATCTTCACCCAAACACCAAGTTCACTAGCACAAGTTCACAGCACACACATCTTCCTCCAAATCTGCACAATTTTGATTTCGTGGTCAACTTCATCCGACAAACACACATAATGCGTTGAGGTATGATTCTATCCCTACCCCTTGTTACTTCGAAGTGGGTATTACAATTATGAAAGGTGTAGCCTCGATTCATGGTGATTCTTTATGGGTTTATGCTATTCATGGTCATATTGTATCATATTGTGATTCCCAACCCCTGAATTTAAAGTGTGAAGAGGCTTACGAGAAGCCGTATGTGTCAAAATATTTCATAAATGCGCCAAGGTGAAGTTTGAGTAACCTTGGAAAATTGGAAAAACTTATAGTACATACGTTGTGACACCCACTAACTACTGATCATTTGTGCAGGAAAAAGAAAAGGATGCTACCCGGAAGAATCACAGGCAAAGGAAAGGCCACGTCTTCGGCTCCAGCAAAAAGCAAAGCAAAACCCCCACCACCTCAGAAGAAAAGAAAAAGGGGAGATGCTACTTCTAGTATGACTGGTGAGGAAGCAGTAGCTGTTGTTGCTGCTATGAGACAACAGCATACTAGTACAATCCAGGAAATGGTATGCACGTTGCAAGCAAAAGCATGTTCACCCTGAGGGGGCCATTAAAGAAGGGAGTCTGAGAACAAAATTCCCAACGATTTGGAGGAGCATCCATGAGTTGGGTTTAGGATATGTGTTCAGGCACAATGGTCACATCAACTTGAACCTAGTCCGGGAATTTTTATGCAGGGTTCGACCCTAAGGACAAGGATGGATTGGTGCCAATTCGTGGGCACTTGGTGGATTTTTCGGCCAAGGCCATATGCGATTTTCTAGGTGCACCAAATGTTCCGGTGGAGCCTATAGAGCAATTCATCCGGCATCCCAACTATAGAGAGGTGAAGCACACACTGTGTGGGGTTGAGTCCAGGGATGCGTGGATTCGGGATAGAGCCACAAATCGCCATAAAAGGTTTCCCAAGAAGAAAATGAAGGCTGAAATCCAGGTGTGGCTTAAAGTGATTAATGCACGGATACTACCATGCAACCATGACACCTTAATCAGCCGAGAGAGGATTTGTGTGCTCTATTTCCTCATGACGGGGCAGAGAGTGAATGTGGGCCATCTGATTCTCTATCAAATGGGGTTGGTGCGGTCCAGCAATAGAATCGATCGAATACCATTCCCAAATTTCCTGACTCAGTTCCTGCTAAATGAGAATGTAGCGGTTGATCCCAGCTTTGACCATACCATTGATCAACTCGCACGAGAGATTGATGTCACTGGCTTAAGACTGAAGGAAGAGTCTTCACTGACCACTACAGAGCGTAATGTGCGGGATGATGGCTTCATGGCCCATCTTTATGGGATGATGGATTTGCAGTTGCGAATAGGAGGTCGGCTAGCGTCAGTTGATGAGATAGATGAGTTGGATCAGAGATACCCGTTCAATGCTCATTCTCAGCAGATGATTAGAGCAGGTGAGGGATACAGGCTCCCAGATGATGAGGATATCAACACACCTGACGATTCTGATACAGAGCCGATGCGCTCAGATGAGGAAGATGATGAAGAATATGAGCATAAGGAGGAATGGAGAGCGTCAGATGATGAGGACGCTGAATGATCAGGGAGTGATTTTACCTCGCTTCTATTAATTGTTTTGTCTTTATATGATGCACTGATGATAGTGCATGAATTAAGTGTGGGGTGTATACATACGTATTGTGGAATTGTTGGACCATATGTGGTGTCGTGTTGTAGTTTTGTATTCATGAGAGTAAATAATCTTTATTTTAAGTCTTGTAGTTGTTTTTTTATATATAAATATGTGGACTTTTCCCGACGATGGACCTCCTAGACAGTTCTCTTGACGGAAGTAAGTCTAAAGAAAATACAAAAAAGATTTTTATTTTAGGTAGTGCAGTAATTCCCCCTTGGTTTTTATTTGGACCACGGTTCTTTTCCAAGGGTGTAACTAGAACCAGGTGTTTAGTTTTGTTTTTTTAGAGTAGTTAGGAAGAAACTGAGTAACTTAGAGATATCCATGACATGTTTGATGCCGGCATATTAGGTTATGACATACATTCTGCTTTCCCTTATATTTGGTTTGACATGTGATGCCTGAGTAAAAATAAATAGCCTATTTTGTGGCGCCTTAGCTCAGTTGTTTGACTTATATGCTACATAGTGTAATATTGCTTAATTCTCTCAATTTTGTGTGCTTTCTTGACTTGAGAGTTGAATAAAACCGTTGTGATTAAGTCATGTGCAATGTGTGAGTGAGGTTTAGTGATTTTCTATGTTATCCTGTGTAGTCTAGAACTTGCCCCGTGTGTTAATCGAAGCGAAATTGTAGGTTATGCTAGTCTAGGATATGACGTAGGCATTTTCTTGCTTGATCATGGATGTGNTGTAGGAAAGAAAGAAAAAAATGATAGTAAAAGTATGTACAAAAAGATACATACCTCCAAATTTTATTAATTTATGCTAGTGAAAATATAGAAGTGCTTAATTGAAAAAAGGGCTATGTTGAATATGAATTGTGGCAAGGGAATTGGTTGAGAAGAATATGTGTTGATTTCTGAAGGTAGTGTATTAAAGTGCTTAGGAGGGTTAGTCACTATTCCTAAATATATCTTACTCGTCCTTTAGCCTACATTACAACCTTAAAAGTCCTAATTGATCCTAGATTTCGCTAACTTGAATTAGTGGAGATCTACACTACGGGCAAGCTTATGGTACGACCACGGGATGCATATGAATTCTTTGTGAGAGTAAGGGAATTTGTTCAATTGTGTGATGTCCTTAAATTATCTTCAAAACTATATTTGAATGTGTGGACTAGTTATATTCACTCTTTTGTTGTTGGTAAGGACAGATGATCTCATGAACGATTGGTAATGTTGTAAACTTTCTTGTTGAGTAGGTGCGTGAATTGAGAGGGCTTTGTGGTTGCAAGTTGAATCTTGAGGTTGGGTGGTTGCAATTAGGTTATTGGTATTGTTGATTAAAGTGTTATACTTGGACATGTTTAAAGAAGGGAAAGAATGTGAAATTTTGTATGTTCATACTTGATTATCGGCATCGATCATAGTTAAGGGGTAATGTGTGTGATTGAAAAGTAAAAATACTCCTTGTTAATGAAATGTGTACTTGTTGAAGGATATTTCTTGAGGACGAGCAAGAGACTAAGTGCGGGGTGTTGATGCGTGGCTAGAATCCATAGTTTTAAGCATCATGTACCTTACATTTTATGTGCTTTTGTGATAAAAATACACGTTATATGTGCATAATGGAGTCTATTTCATGTGTAGGTGAATTGGAGATGGAAGCCGAGCTAAATGGGTGCATAAANAATACGCTCAAGAGTCGAAAAGGAGTGACCCGGGCCATAGCCGGGCATTTTAGCCCAAAAGCCTGGCATAACCCGACGTTAGCCGGGCGTTTTAGCCCAAACGCCAGCCATACCCAGGCGTTAGTGGGGCGTTAGAGCCCAAACGCTTGGCCTACCCAGGCGGGGTCCCTGGTCCGGTAAATTCCGAGTTTTGAAGGTTTTAAGTGTTTTCCGGTTGGAATAGAAGTCTCCTACACGTTTAGGGTTTACCCAAACATATAAATAGACCCAAAAACACAACTTTGAGGGGAGGATGCACTTTTTGGAGAGAATATACACACAAGATCATTGAGGAAACAAAGGGTTATCAGTTTTCTTCATCTTATTCTAGTATTTTCCATTCATGCAAGACTTATGCAATTGTTTAATTCTAGTATGAGTGGCTAAACACCTATTGTTCTGGGGTTGTGGTTTAGCCATGAATATTGTTATTCGATATTAACTTAACCTTGATTATAATTCGCTCAATATATGGNTAAGAGAGCGCGATCTTAACCCTTTAGGGGAGCGCATTTGTGGTTAGGATAGGAATATACCTAGTCACCGTGCTTAATTAAACATCGTAATCTTAGTGCGTTCTAATAGATTAATTTCATAGGAATATAGGCGTTAATCTATTGAGAATAGGCGAGTAGTACTTCGGGAGAAGGCTACGAGAGCAATTATCGATTAATTAGCAACCATGAGTGAATTATATGAAAGGGAGAGTTAATTAGAATGCAATACGAGTGGTGAATTGATCACAACCCTGGAATACTTGTCTCTATTGAATACACAACAATATTCTCGTTACTTGATAATTAGTTCATATAATCGTAGAATAAATTAGTTATATTCCTGGATTTTGTTTTGGATCGATTAAATAGCAATTAGAGTGATTCAATAAGTAGTTTACGCAAGTCCCTGTGGGTTCGGCATTCGATTTAACATTATATTACTTGCTACGACCACGTATACTTGCGTGTGCGATTGGACCAACACTTGTCATAGCCTCGCCACTTCCTCGTTGAGATTAGGCTCGACACTTACGGAGCACATTGGGTCAGTTGTACTCATACTACACTTCCGTACTTCTTGTGCAGATTTTGGTATTGGTCCCAGCGGTGCGTGAGGTGCTTCAGCTCAGATTATTGCATACGTAGACTTGAGGTAGATCAGTTGGCATCCGCATACCTTGGAGTCCCCTTACTCTTCCCTATTTTACTGTTCATTTCATTCGGAATGGTTTTATTTATTTTAGACTTTCTTTTTAGAACTTCTAGTACCTCGTGTACTCATGACTCCGGATATTTGCGAGTAGATGTGACTTATGTTGTTGTTGTTGTATTAGATGGAGTTTCTATCTCTTGTTATTTATCATCTCTTTGTTTAAACTACTAAAATTTGGCGATTTAACTATCTCACGCCGGCTTACCTAGCAAGTGGATGTTACGCGCCATCACAATCCCGAGGTTGGGATTCTGGATCGTGACAATTAAGCTTTAATTGATTTCTGTTTAAGTTTTTAATTTTCTTATTTAGTTGATATTTTCTTTTATTATTTTGACATGGCATCTTGAAATGAAATTTTTTTGAATGATGGTTATTCTTACTTTGATGATTCTTGTCCATATTGTGGAATACCCATTGGTGAAAAAATTGTCGACATATTCCTAGGAGCGAGTTAGGTGCACAATCACAATCCTTTGAGTGGAATATTTGTAATATGTGTGGTGGTCAAGGTGGCTATTGGGATGGTTATCTAAATTATTTTTATCCTTCTCCGAGATCTTATTATGATGTTTCTGATAATTTTTGTGACTTTGATAGGAACAAAGTGGAGAATATGGAATATGATGCTCAGACTATGGACCTGTTGAGGAAATTAATGGAGCAAACTGTTGAACGTCGAAAAGACTTTGAAAATCTCAAGGCAATAATAAAGAGAATGGAGGCTAAAGTGAGTGAAATGGATGAGCCTTGTACGGTTCAATAGTCAATTGTAGAGGATAATGGTCACGAGTTTTGTGAAGTTGAAGAAGAATTTTAGGGCCTATCTATTGTGCAAAAAGTAGAATTCCAAGAAGTATAGGATATCAAATGTGATGCCTGTATTAGGGTATATTGAATCAAGTAGCAGAGCCACAAGATGAGCTCAAGAAAGCTATAAAAAGAATGAGTACATCAATAACCAGAATGAAGGCTAATGCAGAAGACTTTGCTGAGGAGAGCGAGTTCCATCAAGAGGACAATTTTGAAGAAGTGGAGATTTTGATCCAAACTTGGCTAATGGAACAAGCTGAACGATTAGAAATATATGAGGTTCACCGTCAAAAAATTACTGATGTGATGAAACACTTCATAGAAGGAAGAGTTGAACTAGAACAAGGGATCGAACAATTTGGCACTGATATTCATGATTTTGGAGCTCAATTTAATGTAAAGGTTGATGCGTATAACGATCAACAAAATAGTTATGAGTTGTGTGAAGCTGAAAAGGAGCTTATACGCAAAATTGAGGAGCTAAAAGTGGAGAATCAATAATTCGACTATGTTTTTTTTATGATGCTGAAAGTTGAGAAAATTGCATTAGAGTCAAGTGAGGAAGCAAATAATATTATTATTGATGACTTTAGTTCGAGTGAAAGCGAGGATGTCAAAAAATGTGGTTCTAGAGTTGGGCGTATTGCTCCTCATTCCGTGTGTCTTTCGACATTGTGTTTTGATGATGATAGGGAAATTGAGTCATCCGAGCCTTTGGAGGAGCCAACGAAAAAGGAACAAGGTGCTTACATTCTGGAATTTATCGTGCCACAGAGACATAATTACATACTTCATCAGAATGCCAAGAAGTGTAGAATGCAAAATTGGTTACTTGGCACAATTACATTTGTCCCACCATCCTGAGAGCATCGAGAAAAGCTTGAAGCCAAATTGGGGGCTCAATTCATAAGTTCGAGGCGGAGGCAAAAAGTAGTTCAAGTCGTGTCGCGATGTTAAACTAGGCGCTTGTTGGGATGTAACCCAGATTTAATACTTTCTTTTATTTTATTGTTTTGTATTTTTTTTGTAGTGTTTATTTTTATTTTGTAGGATTACAAGAATAGGAAACAAATCCATTGAAAGCGCGCAAAAGCGAGCTAGATGGTGAGAACTAAGTCTGGGGTGCCCGCATAAAGGACCATGCCTAGGGGAAGTCTGAGTACCTCGTAAGTCGTGATTGCTTCAGCCTTTGGCCTTTCAAGAATTTTCTTGTCCACCCTCATTATTATTTTCGCTTTATTTGTGCATTGGGGATATTGCACCCTTTTAAATTTGGGGTGGGGGACTGTCAGATTATAATGGTATAGTTGTATTAACATTAACTTCTTGTCTATAATTTTTGGCTTCTTATTTTTATTTCCTAGTTAGTAGAATTAGTAGTATAGTATTTCAGTTCTAGTTTTAGTAGCTTTCATCGGGAAAAAACAAAATTAAAAATTCAAAAACATCAGAAAAGTTTTGGACTTTTCCCGACTATAGATCTATTGAAAAACTTTCTGAGGGATTAAGGTCCAATGAAAAATCCAAAAAAATATTTTCCTTATTTTTAGTTAGTTGTAGGTAGGTAATAACCCCCCTTGATTTTTCTTTGGGCATCGGTTTTTTTTCAAGGGATGTATCTTGAACCGAGTATTTTTATTTTTGTAGAAAATAAAACGAAGAAAACTTGATTTCTCCTATATGCCTTTTGACTTGTTTGATGCTAGCATAGTTAGGACGTAGCATGCAGATTACCTCCCTAATCTGTTTTGATGAAAATTGATGCCATAGATAAATTGAACAACTTGTTTATGACGCCTTCTCTCAATTTCTTGACTCGTAGTTCATGTAGTGCTTTATTTCTTAATATTTCTTGACTATTTAATTTTTTTTCTTTGACTTGAGAATTGGAATTGAACAGTCCTGAATGGGTCAAGTGCATTGTGTGATGTGAGGCCTTGATTGTATGTTGTGCTATCATGTGTTAGTTTAGAACTTTCCCCGTGTGTTAGTCAAAGATCATTAAGTCTCGTTAGATAGCCCAGTTGAGCCTAAAAACCTTATCTTTGGCACCCACATTACAAGCCGAATATCATTTTGTTGTTAGTTGTACCTTGTCAAATCTTTGCCTTCGAAAGCACTTAAGTCACTGAAGAATAAGGTGAGAGTTGGGTTAACTTTTGAGTGGAACTATAAAAATACCAAAGAGTGCACATATGTTTTGAAAGATCATTAGCCGAGCACACTTAAATTTATGGAGAGTGTTGGAAAAAAAAGAAAAGCAAAGAAAGTAAAAAAAGAGAAAAATGTACAGAAAACATATCTCCTATCCATCTTGATCTGAGCTAGTAAATGTATATATGTGTTGAAAGAGAAATGGTTAAATTGCATATGCTTTCATGGCATGGCTCGAGTTGGTCATGAAGAGTGTGCACTTGAAAGTTAAATGTGGTGTATTAAAGTGTTTAGGAGGGTTAGTCACTATACCAAAATATATCCTATCCGTCCTTCATCCTCCATTAAAACATGTAAAGGCCTAATTGATCCTAAACTTTGAAAGCTTAGATTAGTAGAGGTATACAATACGGGAAATCCTATGGTACGATCGCGAGACGCACACGAATTTCATTGTGAGAGTGGGTGGTTCTTTGCTCGTGTATGTGATGTCCTTAAATTATATTCGAATGCACATTTGAATATGTGGATGGCATACTTTCTTATTATTTGGTAAGGCACATGATTCCATGACAGATAGATGAGTATATTAAATATCTCATGTTCGGTGAGCGCACAAGTTAAGAGTGCTTACTTGCGATGAATCGTTCTTTGATGTTGGGTGGCTATGGGTAGATTGTTTGAGTGTTTTAAATTGTTTACCACTCTTCAGGCATGAGAAATTTGGGGAAGGTATGAATGCGTATGCAATGGTTTAATTGTTGGTATCAACCATGGCCATATGTGTAGTATATTAAATTGCTAAATGTTCCTTTGTTGTTTGATGTCTTGCGTTGCACTATTTGGTAAGCAAGATTTCAAGTTGCTCGAGGACGAGCAAGAGCTTAAGTGTGGGTGGTTATGTTTGTCTAAAAATTCATGTTTTTGCATCTAATTTTTCTTACATTATGCCTCGATCTTGTTAACTATGGAGTGGATATTTGTGACTCGAGCTAAATAATGGTTTTTATATGTGTAGGAGTCAATTGTAAATGATTTGGAAAGTTCCATGTAAAGTGAAGTAAAAATGGAAGAATCTGGAGGAAGTATAAGTTTGGTGCGCAGGTTCCGAACAACGAAGCAAGGTTCACTTAGCCAGACCGAGACCAGAGCAGAAGAAACCAGAAAAGTCCCGGACAGTGAAGCGAGGTTCACTTCGCCAGGCGGGACCAGAGCAGACGAAACCAACTTCTCCAATCTGAATTAGGAGAAGCCAAATTAGGTCCATACAAACCCTAGTCGCTATAAATATACCACTTTCTTTATTTAAAGAAAAAGAAAGAGGGTGCGGGTCAAATCCGCATCTTTGCGCC
This sequence comes from Nicotiana paniculata, assembly GCA_005239505.1. Lineage (NCBI taxonomy): Eukaryota > Viridiplantae > Streptophyta > Magnoliopsida > Solanales > Solanaceae > Nicotiana > Nicotiana paniculata. The sequence goes on from ML342539.1 coordinate 10,295, forward strand.
CTTTACTCCAAAATGTGCTTTTGAGGGAGAACATACTTTGGACCAAGGGAGAGCACAGAGCGCTTTGGAGGCCGAAATTCATCAGATTTCATATTTCTTCCATCAATATTATAAGTAATCTTTAGTGAAGTGAAAGTTCACTCCACCAGATCGGGATCGTGGTAGAAGAAACCAGAAAAGTCTCCGACAGCGAAGCGAGGTTCACGTTGCTAGACCGGGATCGGAGTAGACGAAACAAACTTCTCTAATCCGAATTAAGAGAAGCCCAATTCTGTCCATACAAACTCTAGTCACTATAAATACATCCTGAAACGTGCTTTTGACGGAGAGAACATACTCTAGACCAAGGGAAAGCATGGAGCCGCTGAGGAGGCCAGAATTCATCAGATTTCATCTTTTTTCCATCAAGCTTAGCAATCTTTAAGTTTTTTGGATGATTTATTATTTTTCTACCATGTCTATGTGGAGCTAAACTTCACGTTCTAGGGTTGTGGTTGTCATGGATATAAAGTTTATTAATTACATTACCATTAATTCAAGTTATCATCTTTGGTTGTTTCTCTAATTTTGCGCATAATTGCTTAATAGTTTGGCCATCAGTTGAGTTCTATTTACTATCTATGCTTTTCTTGGGAAAGCCGTGTTTAGATTAGAGTAGAATTAGAGAGAGCTTGTTTCTAAGTTCATTGCTCATGGAAAGATTTAGCGGTTAGGATAGGAGTATACCTAACAGTGTTGCTTAGTCGAATATCGTATTATATTCGTTCATGATAGATTCAATATCATAGGAATAACGTGTTGCTATATTGTGGATAGACATACGGTATTGTGGAAACATGTTATTTATATAACGGAAAAGGGCCAAAAAATACCCATTTACTATTCGAAAATATTTATTTATATCCTCTGTTACACTATTTTTCCATCACAATCCCTAATGTTATACAATTGATTCAAAAGTACCCCTATGCCGTTAGAATCCTCCACCATGGCGAAATTATTCCACGTGGCCCGACGTATCGTGCGGTGGATGCCACAGGGTATGCCACGTCATTACACCTATCACATGTTACTCCCTCCCCTAGTTTCTCTTCCACCACCACCTCCCTCTTCACCCAATCACCACCAATAGTATCAAGTATCAAACCCATAATGCCTCTAAATATTAGGGTACTTTCTTGATCAACCATCGTTCTTCTCTTCTGTGATATTCAAATAAACAATTTTATAACTCTTTTTCCATTGAGGATATACATCTTAACTTTTTCTTGCTCTAGTTCAATCTCAACTCCAATATTGAATATTTGGATTTATTACTTCTGTTTGGCAAAAGCAATGTACATAATAAATTTACAATCATTAGTGAAGTAATCAACAAAAAAATCACTGTCTCAGAAGGCAACAAAACTATTTCTTGCTGCCAGCCATTTAATTAGAACATTAGTTGAGATAGAGACAAGGCAAGCAATTGAAAAAGACACTATTATTTCTTTTATAAAATCAACAGTCCACTAATATTTTGTGATAACAAAAGTTTTTTAGTTATTCCCCAAGATCCCCAAAACCCTTGATCTAGCAAAAACAAAACAAATATGATTTTCTTTGTTGTACTTAACAATTGTTTGAGTTATATTTGTCTAAAAATTGAGCCATGTAAAATCTCATTTAAGTATCTTCGAGGAATGCTTCTGCAATGAATCAATCCCATCGGTCACTTTTTTCTTTCCACGACCAATTGCTTGAGAAGAAAGAGAAGCAAATCACTGGAATCAGTTGAAGTTGGCTGAAATGGTGAATTAAATAGATGGGTAATGTCTCTCAAAGGCTTCCTATAACAACTCTTCACGTTTTTGGTGCAATATTTGAATAATTTTGAATAACTGGGATCAATTTTTCTGAATGGCTTGGTGGGGTGTTCTCTTTTTTGGAATCATTGGGGCATTCAGTATAGTCAACACCTCCATTTTAAGATTTACAAGAGAGGTGTCAACCAAAATTAATGTAGATCTATTGATATCTGATATTGCTGGTGGTGATTGGGTAAAAATGGAGGTGGTTGTGTAAGAGAAAGTGTAGGGTGTGGGGGGAGTAAAGTGGGATAGATGCAATGAGGTAGCATGCCACATGACATCCATCTCAGTGATATGTGAGGCCACGTGGAATAATTTTGCCATGGTGGAGGGTCCTAACGGCAGAGAAGTACTTTTGAACCAATTGTATCACGACAGGGGCTGTGGTGGACCAATAGTATAACAAAGGATATAAATAAACATTTTCAAATAGTAGAAGAATATTTTTGACCATTTTCCGCTTATATAAACGATCTGGTCAACTAGCAATCACATATAGTTTATATTAACATGTGTAATTACGAACCCAATAGGATTAACAAACCAACCACAACCTTGGAATCGTCATCTCCTTTGATTAAAATCCAACCACAATCGCTTGCACCTAATTAATTTAGCTAATTACTTATTTAATTTTCGTAATAGTAGTTTAGTAGAAAAATAATATTTCTTATTATCTTGGACAGTAAATTGATTTTAATTTACTTAATTAACAATTAATCTAAGTCACTGTGGTTTCGACATCTGACTTTCGAATCATTTTATTACTTGACGGCCACGTATACATGCGTGTAATTGGGGACCAACATGCTTACTTTTGCATATGTTGCCCCCGTAAAGAAGTTTTCCTCTTAAAACTTAAATGATTTCATTCGTACTTTAATACATTCTATGCAAGGTGTATTCTCTCTTTTTTTTTTTTTTTTTTTTTTTNGCCTTTTTATAAATTTTGGAATGTAAATATTTCATTAAAAAATAATTAGATTAACTAGTGTCCAAAATACATGAGGAAATTAGCTAACAAGTGTTTGGAAATTTAACAAAGTGAATCCTTTTGAGACAAGCCATTCATCATACATGCATGATCAATTTGTTTCATACGATATTCCAAACTCACTAGCCCCATTAATTTGGATACACGTTCTGTACCAAGAAATTTTTCATTTTTAATGCTCGAATCCGATACTGCATATTAAGAGTGGATGAGTTTCAATTATATCACCTCTTCTATGTGGACTATGGTATAGACACGACCAACTCACACGAGCTCTGCTTCTTCTTCTTTTTTCACTTTCAAGCCGTACTTTCCCTAAGCCAAACAATCTTCTCTTAAAAAAACTCGCGTTTACAATAGCAAGTTAACTGTATACTCGAACCTTAAAACTTAACACTAATGTTAAACCTTTGAATAGTCTTGTTGAGTAGATTTTGATGATTAAAAAAGTTTTTTAAGATGAAATGTTATAAAACACCATGTCCTCAACGTAGTTGCTTAACTTCTCTAAGAACCAGCTTCTCAGGATTAAGGACCAGCTCCTCAAGGTTGATGATTGTATGTCTTTGCAAGACAGTAACTTTACCTCAAAGTTACACAGGACCGAGTTTGTTGGAAGAAGACTTCTAAACATGATAAGGGTTATTGCCCAAGAAGATACGCAAGTATAGGTGAGAGACAAGAGTCCCAAGACTTGTGGAGCCCTTAGAGCAATAGGAGTCCCATCAAATGAGAAGCTGACTACGCATTGGACTCCTAAAAGATCTCGAAGTCCAGGGAATTTAAAATACCATCTTTTTGGACTGATGAGATCATCCTTTTACACATCAACTGAAGAACCACATTTTCTATACTCAAGTCGTGTACTAGTGTTGTGTTCTTCTTAACTCAGTCTAGTAAATTATTTTTAGGAAATTGAGTTGTAATTAAAGTGTCACATACAATTCGTGAGTTGGTGTGAGTTTTTGTTTTTGCAAGTTAGCGTAACTTGTAAATCTAATAGTTAGAGTAGGATAATTGGAGAGAACTGAGTTACATATTTGTGTAATCGATAAATTTGGCTCATTTTTCTAGTGAAATTGAAGTTGAAAATCCTACGTGCTAGGTCGTGATTTTTTCACATTATGAGTTGAGTGATTTTTCATGTGAAAAATTTTGGTGAAGAATTTTTTAATTCATCACCTCTGATCTATTACATGCTTTTTTCTCAGTTCTTCTTTCAGTTTCTCCTATCTCTTTCTGTATATATACTTTATCTATACATTGTTTGCTACTTCAATCAAACACTAGTAACTCTATCTATCTAGTCTTCTAGCTCTGCAACAGTTTCTCAATCCAGTCTCTTTCTTTAACACTTGTTCTGCTACTCAAGTATGTAATCTTCCTCAATCTACATTCTTGCTTAATCTGGCTCAGCATGTATGCAGTGGTGAGTATTCTGAGGTCCCATACAACATTGTTTCTAACCTTCCATATCCAGTATACCAGGGCAGCAAGTATAGCAATGACAACTTTCCTGCATCTCTTCCCTTTGATTAGTCTGGTCGTTCTCTTCCAAATCCCTGCTATATCAGTTAGTTGTAGTCCTATGCTCATCCAAGTCAACACCCCCTGTGAGTATCTTTTGGAGAATGCGCTTTCAACGAATAAATGTTGGATGGTCTTCTCTTGTGTTCCACATATTGGGCATCTATCATCTTGGCTAATGCCCATATGGTACAATCTGGCTTTTGTCAGAAATCTTTGGTTTATAGTGAGCCATCAAATAAAGTTGTGCTTAGGTAGGTTTAATATGTTCCACACCCATCTTCTCCATGGCCAGTCTTCCTTTTCTCCCATTCTCCATAGGTAACCTTCCTTAATTGTGTACTGTCCATTGGCACTTCTCCAATTATTCTGGTTAAATCCAGGAGCAAACATCTCCCTGATCATGCATATTTTCTTCCAATATCAGCAAGCATCAGTGGGGCATTTGTACTGCCACCAATCCTTCTCCTTTAGGTAGACACTGTTGATCCATTTTACTCATAGATTGTCAGCTTTTTGAGCAACATTCCATACATATTTAGCAATTGCAGCTTCATTCCATTTTATTATATCAGTGATCCGCAGTCCTCATTCATGTTTAGTCCTACACACTAATTCCCATGTCATTAATGGTAGCTTGTGTGTGACTACTTTCCCATCCCATATGAAATTCCTACACATAGCTGTTATTCCCTTAAGCACTTTTTTTGGTAGTAAGAAAATGGTTGACCAGTAGCTATGTAGGTGTAGTAGTACTGAATTGACTAGTTGTACTCTCCCTACATAGGACAGATGTATTGTACCCAATCTTTTAATTCTAGCTGCTATCTTGTCCATGAGTACCTCAAAATCCATTTTGGATATTTTCTTAGCTGATATAGGCACTCCAAGATACCTAAATGGAAAGCTCTCTTTCTGGTATCCTGTCATTTCTATCAAATCTTTTTGAATTTGGACTGGCATATTAACACTGAATATGTTTGACTTGCTGGCAGTTGTAGTTAGGGCTGAGATATCAGAGAATGTTTTCAGTCCCCTCAATAATAGAAGCACTGATTGGAAATTCCCCTTACTAAATAATAGTACATCGTCTGCAAAACACAAATGGTTCAATTTCAGACTCTTACACTTAGTGTGATACCCAAATCCCTCTTATTGTGCTACTACTTTCATTATTCTTATGAAATATTCCATGCATATGACAAATAACAATGGGGATATTGGGTCCCCTTGCCTAAGTACTCTTTCCCCATTTATGTTCCCATACAGTCCTCCATTGATTGATATTGTATATTGCACTGTAGTTATGCACTTCATAGCCCATTTGATGAATTATTGTGGGAATTCCAATGCATGCATCATATCTGCTAAAAACTCCCATTCTACTGTGTCTTAGGCTTTTCTTAAATCTATTTTGATCAGGCAGCTACTAGTAATTTGTTTTCTATTATAGAGTCTTACCAAATCTTGGCAAATTAAGATATTTTGGAAAATTGTTCTACCAGCCACAAAAGCACTTTGGTTTGGAGATATGATTGGTGGTAGGATTTGCTTAAACCTATTTGTTAATATTTTTGACACCGCCTTATAAATGGTTTACAACAAGCTATGGGTCTGTAATCAGTAACTGTGTCTGCATGATCTGATTTTGGAATTAGTGTCAGCACTGTGCTATTCCATGCTTTCAATATCTTTCCTGACTTGAAGAATTCCATTACTCCTGCTTCACGATCTGCCTTAATTATCTCCCAACAATCTTTGAATAACTGGCTACCATAGCCATCTGGCCTGGGTGCTTTATCCCTGCTATTTCCCAAAGAGTCTGTTTCATTTATGTACTTGTAAATTCTTCAACCAACATCCCACTTTGTTCAGCTGAGACTACATGACCTTGTTTAACAGTAGCATTGCATACCCTCATTTTGTTTCTAGTCTTAGTACCAAGCAAAGAAGTGTAATACTCTACAAAATCTTCAACAATGGTGTTCCCTGCATTATCCTTTATAGTGAATATTCTGTTAGCATTTCTCCTAGCTTTCAGCATACTATGAAAGAATTTGGTAGTCATATCCACTGAATTCAACCATTGGACTTTGCATCTCTGCTTGAGGTACTGGTTCCTTGCCATGTTCCAGTGTAGAAATTGCTTAGCTAGTTGTATCTCTTTATTAATCAGCCTTATGTTTAAGGGATCTTTCTACAGCTCACTTTGACACTCCTCCGGTTCTTTCTTTTCCAGTTCAGCTTTGCCTTCTATAACTCCAAATTGAGCTTTGTTGATTCCTTGTAATGTAGCTTTAAGTCTATTCAAATTTCCTACCAATCTGTACTGCATTGTGCCTACAATTCTCCTCTTCCAGTTGTTTTCCACTTGTTGATGGAAATCTGTAGCTTGGCTCCACATATTGAAGTATCTAAATCTGTGCTGGCATTTTTGAGGGCCCTTATCCCAGTTAATCATAGCCGGGCAGTGATCCATAAGGCCTTCATTACCAAAATGTACCTCTGATCCTGGTAATTTGGTCACCCAATCTCCATTTACTAGTACCCTGTCAATTCTGCTATACACACAGCTAGTATCTCCATGTTTGTTGTTCCAAGTAAAGAAAGATCCAGGTGATTTGAGCTCCTGTAGTGAACATCTACCTATGCACTCCTTGAAATCCCTTATTTCTGAAACTGTGATTGGGCTTCCTATCCTTTCATCTCTATGCAATACACAATTGAAATCCCCCATAACTGCCATGGCTCATTGGTGACACCATGGATTTGTTCCAGTTCTTGCCATAATGTTCTTCTTAGATCTTGGTCATTGAACCCATACACTACAGTTAGCTTAAAATTGTGTTGAGTCCCCCTGTGTTCCACATCACAATGCATCATTTCAGCTGATACACCAGTGATATTCACATTAAAAATGTTTGGTTTCCACAGCACCCAGATTCTCCCACCCGAATGATGTGCTAAATTGTGACAAAAAGATCATCCATTACAAAGATTAGGAGAAGCCATAGATGTTTTTTGTCTCTTAATCTTTGTCTGCAGGAGTCCAAACAGGCCTACTTTAGCATTGTGCATATAAACATTCATCTCTCTCTGCTTATCCAGCCTGTTTAGACCCCTCACATTCCAAAATCCCATTTATCTACCTGGACCCATCCCTGTTTTCCTTTGTATTCCCTTTTGATGACTAGTTACAATCATTAAGCTTTCCTTTCTCTGGTGGACACCTTCTCCATGTGTAGGAACTTTAGACTTGTTGATCCTTTCTGTTGATAATTGCTTGTCTTCATTTGCAATCTCCCCTGCATTATGCTCTTCTAATTGATCTTCCAAGGTGGCAAATGAGTTACTCACTGGTGTGATAACATGCTTCTGTACAACTTGTCTTTGCTTTAGCATATCATTTTGTTCTGGCTTCTCCCCTTCTGGTACTTGTTTTGTTATTTGCTCTTTCTCTTTCACTGACTTCCATTCTTTCTTTACTTGTTCCACTTGTGGCTTTGTTGTAATCTCCTACACTGTTGTTCTGTGTGGCCAAATATATTACAATGTTCACACATTGTAGGTTTCCGCTCATATATAACGTGGTAGTTTCCCATCATAGGGATTTCTATCTATAGATTATACTTCTTGTTCAATTATTTGCCCCGTTTTATTTTCAAACAAAACCCTTGCATACATGAGCTTCTTTTTCATCGTTGTTGCAGTATCTGCCTTCACAGGTTTCCCCGCTAGCCCAGCTATTTTTGTTAGAGCTGCTTGCCCCCAGTATTTCAGGTCCAAACCCACTAATCTGATCCATATAGGCACCTGCTCCACCATTACATTGTTTATCTCCATTCTAGGTTTCCATGCCTTTACCACTACTGGTTTCCTATCAAATATCTGCACTCCCCCTTCAATTGCCTTTGTACGCCTTTCAGTGTTATGAAATCTGACCATAAACACTCCTTTTTTTGTTTATGCTACCTTGGGCACCCCCAATTCATAACATATGCGCTTGAAATACCCTTTCACGACAGTTAGAGGAGGATTCGACCCCAGTACAAAGCACACAACCACAATTTTCCAGTATTCTATCTCTTCTTTACATCTTCCAAAGTAATTTTGACATTTGCAGTTGGATTAGTTTCACCTTCTAGATCAAATCCCTCAGCTATTGGTGCACTTCCTACTACCTTACTCCATGATTTCCAGTTTGTAGCTAGGGTTTGAGATTTACCTATGGATCTCTCCTCTGTTTTAGCCTGTTCCGCCCACGACTGCTTCCCTGTAGACGGTACTTGATTACTAGTGTCTGTTTGTGTAGTTAATTGCATAATTGCTGTCGGTGTCGCCATTGGTGTTACCATTGATGGTTCTTCCATAGGTGATTGCTTCAATTCCAGTGGAATTACTCCTTGTAACACATTTACACTCCTAGTTTTTTTTTTGCGTCTTCAGTTTGTGGGATTGCTCTCATGCCAAAATTCCTCTGTTGATTCTCAGTTCCTGCTTGCCCTCTCCCTCCGGTCTGTTGCTTCTTCGCCATCCAACCTTAGCTGAGAGAAACTCTCATTCTATAGAGAGAGTTTTTACTATACTTTAATTGGTATCACACGTGAATAATTATTGTATTTACTTTTCTGCTTATTTTTACTTTGTGCATAAGGAGTAAGGTAACAAACCATGTTCTTTAGTAATCCATAAAGGCACTCAAATTAACAAGTGCTAGCTAAATGAACTGAATATATAAGATGTATGTTAAAATTGCAAATATTAATTTACTCGAAAGTTAAAGCAGAATTAAGTCCATATATCTAGTGCTATCAGATGCTTTTATCTCTTTGTAATTGTTTATAAACGTATAGACCGGCATATTGGTATCCAGAGTTTTTGCATCAAATCCATCCACAATATTGCTCGATTGAATTAAATCCATCTATATGATAAAAAGACGAGGACATTATAAATAAAAAGCTAAGTGAGTAGGCCATACTTTCCTATTATGCAAAAACTAGCATATAGCCCGTCCCACTGCTTTAAAAGTCTTACCTCTTTTTATCCGTATATCAACTTTCTATGTCAGGCAGCAGGCCCTCAATTATGCAAATTTATTGTTTTTTTCGTAGCAACAATTTTGTACTATAATCTTTTCAATTTCATTTCAACTTTAACTCATAACTAAGGAGAAAAGGTGAGGTGAGACGGGAGAAGGGTTGGGCTGCTAAGAGTGAAATTTGGTTTTATTGGAAAAGTTTTTTCGAGAAAAAATATTTAGTGATAGTTTATTATTTTTTTTATAAAAATTTGAAAGTTTTATGCGAGGTTTAGGCAAAACTGATGAGCTTATTTTTCATGAGATTGGGTGTGAAAATCAGAATGGTTTTCAAAAACTAGAGACGCTTCTTTGACCGACAAACATTTTTGGAAAGAGTTTAAGTAGAGTATAGTATACCGTAGTAATTATTCCATGTTGGTTATATATCTTTCAATACTATCTATCTCAAACTAGTCCTATTAGGGAGGCAATGGCGGAGGTAGAAGCTTACGGATTCCACCGAAATTAATAGTTTTTATTCAAATAGTATATTTACAGAGGCGGTCTAGGATTTTAAGATGACGGATGCAAGTGGATCTAAAATTTATATTTGACGGGTTTAACTTTAGTCTCTTACCATGAACCAACTACACTTTTAAATTTGTAGGTTCAAAATTATATTCTTTTCGAAATTTTAGTGATTTTCTCACACACACATATATACATTCCGTGCCCAAAATAAGACTGTCCGAAGGGAAATTTGAATTGTCAATATTATACAGGTGCACCCAATAATTGTTGCACCATAGGAATCTTTAAGCATGGGTGCACATATATATATATATATATATATATATATATATATATATATATATTTAAGTAACTTTAAAGAAATATAACGTTATTATATATAATTTAAGGAGAGGAGTATGGATTTACGTGAACCAATACCCTTTAACATGAACGCACCCATGTATATTTATATTAAGAAATTCATTAAATATTCACACATATTATATCTAAAACCTTGTTAATTAACACTTAGTCTTTGTTCAATAATTCAGGTTGAAATCCGAGCTCCACCTTTTTAGGGAGGGAATATTATTATAGAAGTTGCATTGCCATGCAGGGAGAAAAGAAAGTGCAGACTTCACTAAGTAGGGACTGAGTTGAGACTGCTGCAGAACCCTCTGTGAACCACTCAAACTCACATACTCTTGTGCTGTGTCTTCTGCAAGTTAAGCTAAGTATACACTACATATATATTATCACTATATCATGCATGGATGTAACCTTTTCTCTTCAATCGCAAGTTATCAGAAGTCTCAGCACTATTCTATACCAGTACTCATCCGTGATCGTTGAAAATTGAAAATCAGTGTCTCTTTCTCTCCCACCACACAAAGATAAAGATAAGCAGTTTTTGAATTCATGTCTCTAAGAGGGAGGCAGAGACAGCTGATACATACTAGCTTTGGATTTGGGGTGGTTTGGATTCTTCTAGCAACATAGGCGTTGCTACGTACACTTCCTCCTTTAATTTCTTATGGACAATTATAAGCAAAGTCCAAGCCAGGAATTGAAATGTTTGAGTTTTGAACTTGTCATCGAACTCATAACTCAGGGTTCAATTAAATATTTATATATATATATTAATAAATTTTTAATACAAATACAAAATCTAAGTAAAAATTTCATTAGTAGAAATATCTTTTTATTTGACCAGGGCAAATGCGACAATTATATAAAGATAATAGACATTTTGTTTAAAAATATTTTCTAAAAGAGTTTAACTTATAGATTTTACACAATCATCAGTCACCTTTTTGTTGTAGCAAGTAATTTCTTAAAATTACAAATATTTTATGAGAGGTTATCGATAAATATCTTTTAGGTGTGTTTTATATATCTTGTGACGATCACAAAATAAATTGTGTTGCTTGCGAAAAATATTATTACGATTTTCAAGAGGAGAGTACACACAGGAAAACAATCTAAGGTTATTGTCCTTCATGACTCGGATTATTAACCGTGTACATTTTTTTAGCAATAAGGGTATTATATTAATAACTAAGCAAGGGGTCCTGGAATATTACAACCCATAATTCCGCTATTGGCACCTACATACAAGGTACAACCTTTTTAGGCATTGTTATTATCTAAGATAGCCAACTTAGTATACACTAGACGAAACATATTACAAGAGAAAAATCAGCTTCCAGGTCCCTTTGATACTTTACCATCGCCGATTCTAGAGGGGTGATAAAGATAGACACCTTATTTACGTTGGACTGTAGTAGAGCTTCCTTAGCCAAAACATGCGCTACCTTATTTCCTTGCTTGAAGTTATGCTTGAGGATTAATATTGAAATAGATCATAGCAGTAAATATTGTACATGGACATGTGTAGTTGTACAAAGTTAGTTGTAAGGATAGTTGATTGGTTAGTTAATTAATTGTATAAGTTGAGGTGTAGAAGTAGTATTATAAATAGTTGTAGGTATACAACTGTAATAATTGATTACTTCATTTTATATTCTTCAGTCAAGTAATACAGAGATAGTTTCTCTCTATCTTCGATTGTTCTTCCTTCCTCTCAAACTCAGAATCAACATCCCTTTAAACATGGTATCAGAGCTGTGGATCCATGAACTTTTTGAGCTGAAAATTTGAGAAATGGAGGATAGCTGGTAGTGTTCTACCACAATTGATTAAAAAATCGAAGAATTGAGAGAATTGATTTCAAACAAACCCTAATTTTTGTAATTGCTATAATTGAGGTTGTTCTGCCCTAAATCTCACCGGTAATGGCGACCGAAAAAGGTTCTTCTTTCATTGTGGGTAATGGAGACCGAAAAAGGTTTTAATTCCATTGTGATTACGAATTTTTGGAATAGAGAGGATGAAATTTTGGAGAAAAATAAATTAGGGTGAATTGTGTCCTCTCTATCTTGTACTAATAGAGAGGCAACAATTAAAAACTACACCGCATGGAGTAATTCAAATAAGAGTCACACAATTGGAGAAAAATAAATTAGGGTTTATAGATTGCAAGTCTCAAAGAGAATTACAAAAGTGACTTAAAATATGAGTGGGAAAGATGCAATGCATTCGTGTTGTCCTGGATTACTAATTCTGCATCAAAAGAACTAGCAAATTGATTAATGTACTCAACTAATAGACGTAATTTTTGGGTGGATTTGAAATAGCTTTTTGATAAGAAAAATATGACTATGGTGTATCAATTACTACGTAAAATTTGCATCATGAGCCAAGGGACTCCTTTAGTTTTAGACTACTATTCAAAGCTGAAAAATGCTTGGGATGAGTATTGGTCAATGATACCTCTACCTTATGATTATGAGAAATATAATAAGTATGCAGAACATATGGAGAAACATAAGTTAGTACAGTTCTTGATGACATTAAATAAAATATATGCACAAGCGAGGAGACATGTGCCATTGGTTGTACCAGTTCCAACACCTAATCAAGCTTACAACATAATTATGCAAGATGAGAGCCAAATAGCACAATCTAACATGATTTCACAGCTTAGCCTAACATTGCAGTAGATGAATATGGCTGATCTAACATCATTTGCTTTTTACACAGAATAATAGGTTCAAGAAGAATAATGGACTGTATTATGATTATTGTTATTTGAAGGGGCATATGAAGGAGAACTTATACAAGTTAGTGGGATATCTTCCAAGTCATAAATTTCACATAAAAGGGACATTTGATAAGCCATAGGGTTCAGAAAATAACATGGGAGTATCAGCAAATAATGTCAATTATGTGGAGGAAGCAGAAGCAAGTAATATATCAGCACATAGTACCATGCCAATGTTCACTGTAGATTAGTATCAACTACTTTTGAAGTTGATCAACCAAGATCCCATTATAACAGAGGCAATAGCTAATATGGCAGGTATAAAAGAACTTCTTGATATTTGTTTGCTTGCAGGTTTTGAACGTAATTCTTGGGTGATTGTGTCAAGACCCGATTTTGGAGTCGTGATGGCACATGTCGTGGAACTAGGCAAACTTCCCCTTTTATCTAAGCTAAATTCAGTTTCCAGTAAAAATATAACTTTAAACGAAATTATTGATAATACTAAGAGTCTAAAGTTTAAAAATAATATTTGAAACAAAAATTTAAAATTTTCAACCTCGGATTCGGTGTCACTCAGTCATGAGCTGCTATATCATAAAATAGAGAAATGAAGAAATAGACAACATAGTCTCAAAATAAGTGTAACAGGTGGAATAAAGAAGAGAAGACGAGGTCGCGATCGCCAGCTGCTACCTCGACAACTCCAATGAAAACTCTGACAGCTGCTCAATATCCACTATCGGGTTCCGGTGTACCTGGATCTGCACACAAGGTGTAGAGGGTAACGTGAGTACACCAACTCAGAAGTAACGAACCCAAATTATGGGCTGAGAGGTAGTGACGGACAAAACCTCAGAATTTTACAATAAACAGTATACAGAAATTAGACATGCTAATTGTTTAACCAAAGAATTAGATCCTTTGACCAAAGTTATTTCTAGGATGAACACGAATTATTGATAATCAAGAAAATAAAGAGAAACGAGTAATAGACAATATTGTAGAAATCTAGAAAAGCAAAGTAGATTGTATTCGAAAATCAGATGTCCTTTATAAGTTGTATTCCCGTCCCTTATATAGGATATTCCTTGATATAACGTACAAATCTTGCTGTGATTGCCCATTAATGACTAATTATGATATTAATGGGGCGCTACAAAGGATAGCGGTAATTAGCGTACGGTTACATAACATACGAGTAATCAATTGTGGGTCCTTGAATCTGCTCGTAGCTTTGTCCAGATTCATTCTTACCGTGTCTCTTCCCTGTCTTAATCAGGTTGAGTTTCCCGTGGCTGATGGACGCGATGGTTTATTGATCTGTGCCTCTTTGTTTCGTATCTCTTTATAGACTCACGTCCAGCTGTCGCGTTTCCCTTGGTCTACGTATCCGACTGAGTTGTCTAGAATCAGCTAACGTGTGAGACTCTTTTTTACCAATACAGATAGTCCCCCCACCTACCATTTATTTATCGATTAATATTTGATAAGTGGATACGCATTTATGGCGGGAATATTTTGCCGCCGCTTTACCTCGAAACATTGTATCCTTCTCTCAATCATAGGCCTCGTTTGTCACTTCTATTTAATGCTCAAACCACGTGTCCTTCTCAGATTGGTTCTGCAGTTACTCGGTGCTTTTTAGGGCTTTCTGTGGCTGCGTCAGTCCCGAAGTGACACCTTTCTTCTTTTCTTTGCTTCCACGAAACACTTTCTAACTTTGTCTACTGTAAAGAACTTTTTATTGCCTTTGTAAACATGTATTCTTCAAATCAACCTCAGAGAGTAATAGATATTGAGAATTTAACGCCATCTTCTGCTCCGACTAGGATTCGGAAGGGTGGTAGACTTAGGGGTCTAGAATCCACTCCTTCGAGAGGCTCTTCTTCTTCTCAGATAGTTTCCCCTACTTCCGCTAGGTCTCTAGTTTCTCCGAGGGTTAGGGCTTTCCGATCTTTGTCTAGAGGTAGAGATGAACGCCTTCGTGAACCTGGAGTTGATGAAATTATTCCTGCTGAGTTTGTCTTTGCTAGAGATAATCAAGTTCTCGTAGACCAATCTTCTTCCCTTGAGAGTGTCGAAAGGTATCCAACCCTTATTGCTGAGGGTCAGATTCCCTTGTTCGTAGAGAGTGTTTTTGGAGGCCTATTTCTCTGTCTACATTCCGAATAGTAATCAAAGAATAACGTCTTACAAGACGGGATACTCTTTTATTTATACGTACCCTTTTACTCTAGGGTTTAGACCTCCCATTGATCCAGTCATAATTGAATTATGTCGTTTCTTCAATAGCTGCTTAGGACAAGTTGGTCCGCTTGTGTGGCGAGTTGTCGCATGTCTTAGGAGTTTAGCTTCTTTAGCCTTGGTTCCTTTTACTTTCAACCATCTTATTCATCTCTACTCTCATGCCTTGTTTCGTCAAGGGGTTTTTACTCTGACTTCTAAGAGTAAAAGAGTGTTGGTAACCCCTGGAGATGATAAGGATAGGGGTTGGTACCTCCGGTATGTCGATGTACCCACTGTTGGTTTAGTGGGTGAAGAAAATCTTCCCTTCCCTGAGAAGTGAATCGTGCATGTGAGTATGCTTTAGCTCACATCTATTTACTTTTCCTCGTTCTGACTTGAGATGTTTTACTAACTCCGTATCTGTTTCTTCTTCTCTCAACAATCATGGGTACTGTTGAGAATGTCTCCGGTATCCGTGATTGGGTAGAAAAATTGTTGTCCGTTGCTCCTTTAGATGAGAGATCTTGGAAGTACTTTGCTGGGAAGTACGGTTGGCATGTAAAGACCCACAGTAAGTGAAGCTTTTGTTCTTACTTCTTTCCTTACTCGAGCCTCTTCTTTCTCTGTTGCTTAACTTTTTCCCTTTTGATAGGGTTCTCTGCTCGTGGGGTGTCTGCTTTATCTATCCCGAAGATGTCTTTGGCCCAGACCCAAGAGATTATTGTTGGTTCGTCTTCCTCGAAGAGGAAGATTGGTGAGTCACATTCCGTAGAAGAAGAATAAGAAGAGGAGGGTGCTTTGGAGCGCAGGCCACAGAGAAGGCGGGTGGTTTCGGACGATGAGTCTACACCCATGACTTTGCCTTCCGTGTCTGTGGTTGAGCCCTCTATCTCTGAAGATGTTTCACATTCCCCCATTCATGAGTCTGTAAATTACTTGTTCCATGAAGGTTTTGACCTTGCTCCTGATGATGTCCCTTTGGCTGCTGTTTTTCCTGCTTCTTTAAGAGAAGTTGTCTCATCTACTCCTCTGGCTATTACGGCTTCTACTGTTGCTTTGCCCGTGGCTTCCTCAACTCTTCAATCCTCCGTGCCTGTTGTTGCTTCATCTCTGCATGCTTCCATGCCTTCCGATATGGAAGTAGGGTATTCCAGCAGAGAGATGTGGCAGGTGATAATAGAGGTTCCACCTGAGGGGAACCTTTTCAATAAAATAGGTGAGCCCGAAGTGTGGCTCAAGCCTTTGATAGGTCCCACTGAGAAAACCAAGCTAGCCAGCCATAATGCTCTAACATGGGCCAATGAAGTTATGCATACCTCTTTGAAGGTATGATGCAGGTTATCCTCTTTCATTTTCGTATATGAAATTTATC
>MDKI01137672.1:0-10676 GCA_005239505.1 Nicotiana paniculata
ATATAGAGGCTAATTTTACATGTATAAGATATGATTATACATTAAAATAGGCTAACATTGCAACTATATGCAATTTAGCTTGAAAAATACCAAATGTAATTATAAAAATGCATAAATTTATATTAATTACATTTTGGCATAAGTATAGAAGTTGAATGAATAAATCCTCATAGCAATAATTTTGGAAATAATTATTGGATTTTATGAATAAAAAGGGGAGAAATCAATTTAAAACTTTAAAATTATGGAAAAAATTATAAAAACCTTGTGTATGCTTATATATGCATATATATATGATATTTTGAAGGTATTTATGCGTATTAAAAAGAATAGGAAAAATTGGGTATCAACAGCTGCCCCTCTTTACCCGGAAATGATGAAAGAGTTATCGGGTAAAGATATGATGGCCAATTTTGACCGAGCGAAACGGTTTGGAAAGATTTAGGCCGCGCCCTGGTTTTCTGAGTTGCCTACATATCCCTGGTTTTACAGGAATCAGGTCGTATGTAGTTCAGGAGTCATCAACGAAGTATACCGATGAAGTTTTACAAGAACGAACGCAAAGTATAGGGTTATGTGCACAAACGACTTACGGGGTTGTTAGGAAAACTGGAGCGGGGCCACTCCTGCCGGGATGACAGTTTGCTCGCCGGATTACCTGCAAATAAATAATACAAGCATATATTGTGCGTAATTTAAACATGATGCAAATTCCCGTTGGACCATGAATGATGTCTTCAGACGGATAAGGATGACGTCCTTAGACCATGATGTCTGGCTATGAATTTCTTGATGCAGGATTCGCAGTCCATGAAAATGATGTTCTCGGGCCATGAGGATGGTGCCTTCGAACTATATCGCCTTTGAATAATGATATGCAGAGGTTGAAAGAGATCCTCAGGCCATGGCATGGTGTTCTCGGGCCATGAGGATGGTGCCTTCGAACTATATCGCCTTTGAATAATGATATGCAGAGGTTGAAAGAGATCCTCAGGCCATGGCATGGTGTTCTCGGGCCATGAAAAATGGTGTCTCCGAACGATGATGTCTTTGGATGAGTTGGCGATATTTCAGCCCATGCGGATGCAATAAAATGATGCTGACGAGACAGAGCTCAGTCTTGCGAATAAAAGGACAGCTTAGCCCGAAAGGAAAGCGAAGTAAATAGTGCTTGAGACAGCGGTTAGTCTCGAAAGGTAAATTGGAGGCAGAGCTTAGCCTCGGAAGGCAGAATGGTAGCCTTATGCAATAGCTGTAAATGCAGATGGAGACAATGTTTAGTCTCGTAAGGCAGAATGGTAGCCTTATGAAAAATGTAGATGGAGGTAGAGCTTAACCTCGGAAGACAGAACGGTAGCCTTATGCAAAAAATGTAAATGCAGATGGAGACAACTTTTAGTCTCGAAAGGCAGAATGGTAGCCTTATGCAAAATGTAGATGGAGGTAGAGATTAACCTCAGAAGGTAGAACGGTAGCCTTATACAAGAAATAAAATGACAATAGGAATTCTTAGCTGGTGACACATTGTGACATTGTGATTATTGAGAGCATTGTGACTGCGGAGTATTGAGGCATGTGCGAACGTCGACAAGTGTAGCAGTTTTGAGAGTCGTATTTTGGACAACGTTTGTCCCCTGGGCAGACAATTTGTTTAGGGGTTTTGCAACCTTAGTGCCTGCAACCAAAGAAAGATCGTGAGTTATGTAAACAGGGGGGTTAGTTCGTATCCCTGTTGGCTTTTCTTGACTTGTTGGGCTCGATCTGATGATACTGTCTGTATTATTGGGGTAGCGTTGCTAAACAAAGTTGTTTCAAAAACAAACATGCATGATTTTGTAAAAGCATAATGTATAATTAAAAAAAATAATTTTGGGATGAACCGACGACCGTGACACGGCTTGGGACATTGCAACCTTTGATTCTACAGAATTTTGAGGGTCCCCCTTAAAATGCTGCCCCAGTTTGATGGGTGAATGCTTCTGACTGTTGCTCGTGCGACGATTGGCTAAACTTGCTTCAGGATTTTGAGGGTCCTCCTCAAAATTCTGCCCCAGTTTCCAATTGCGGTGAACCATGTACGGACCCTGCCAGTTGGGAGATAACTTCCCTTTGGCTTTGTCTTGATGTGGAAAGATCTTCTTCAGCACCAGCTGCCATGGTGTGAACTGTCTAGGCTTGAATCTCTTGTTGAAGGCTCGGGTCATTCTGTTCTGATAGAGTTGACCATGACAGACTGCATTCATTCTTTTTCAGTCTATGAGGGTTAGTTTCTCATAACGGTTCTTTACCCATTCTGCATCGCTGAGCTCAGCTTCTTGTATAATTCTTAGAGATGGAATCTCGACTTCGGCAGGAATAACAACCTCAGTACCATAAACTAGCATATAAGGAGATGCATTTGCTGAGGTGCGAACTGTGGTGCGATATCCCAATAAGGCAAATGATAACTTCTCGTGCCACTGCTTGTGCTTTCTATCATCTTTCTTAGTATCTTCTTGATGTTTTCTGAATCTCCCAGGTTGATGATTTCAGTCTCGTCCAGGTTGGACTTAGGTCTGTTCTCAAAATTCTCAACTTCTTTGACAATCTCGTCAGGTATGTCATCTTTTTTCAGAATCCACGTTCGTTTATTGCGTTGTCTCGTTGCATGTCACAGTCATCGATTCATCAAGACATGTAATAGTAATGATGTATAGGTAAACTAATGAGACAAAAATGATAGCAATAAATATTGATTCATAAGAAAAATTTTAAAATGCTTTTGATAAATTGAACGATTGGTTTAAACATTGAAGATCTTATTGCAGGAATTAAAATGCAAAAAAGGAAATCATTTTGTAAAGAAAAACAATGAATAGCGCTCGTTTTAGCCTTGCTACCCCGAGCCTCGTCGGGCTTTGGTTGTCCTGACAGTCCAATTCTTGAGGTACGTCCCTCTGCTCACAGCCTGAAGGGAAGGGCCTTCCTCCCACTCCTCCTCGAAAATAACACAGCAATCCATATCACTGTCCTCCAGAAATAAGTTCCTCATTGCTGCAAGTGCTTCTTCTTCGTCTGATCCATAAATAACGTCGGCCTGTTAGAAGGTCTGCTCCAGATTCGGTATTGGTTTCTCCAAAGGGTAATAAGGACCGCGCCATGGTGGCGACCAGTTTTTGAATTCTTCCCAAGTGTATTTGTACCCCAAACCGAAAGTGGTGTCGTGCTTCTTGAGTTTGATAGGTTTGGAGATCCCCTGAAGGTTCTTGCTGAGCCCTTTACCTGGCTTGTACCCTCGCCAATTCATCATACTTGCGATCTTGCTATCCCACCATTTGTCTTTGTCGATAGTGTTTACCCGTTCAATGTGGTGGTAAGTTTCTCCACCCAACTTCTTTATTCCTTCAATTACCGGAATAGTCTGGCGACTGTAAATATGGTTGCTACCGTCACCATGAATAATTACCTCTTGGTGGTTCCACTCGAACTTCACTACCTAATGTAGCGTTGATGCTACGGCCCCAATAGCTTGGATCCAGGGTCGTCCCAATAACAGATTGTAGGACGTTGGCACATCTATCACTTGGAAGTCCACCTCGAACCAGGTTGGCCCCATTTGCAGGCATAGGCTGATCTCACCAATGGTAGACCTCTGATATCCATCGAAGGCTTTCACGTTGATCGCTCCATCCTTTATCTCATGAAGCCCTTTACCCAATTTATTGAGCGTTATCAATGGACAAATGTTAAGACTAGATCCCACATCGATCACGATTCTGGTGATGAAATAATCTTCACATTGCACAGTTATGTGCAGTGCTTTGTTATTGCCCAGCCCTTCAGGAGGCAGCTCATCCTCATGGAAAGTGATCTTGTGACTCTCCAACACTTGGCCCACCATATTAGCCATTTCTCCACTAGTGATGTTGTTTGGCACATAGGCTTCATTCAACACATTCAATAAAGCAATTCCTTTGCGTCTCCGAATTCTGCAGCAAATAGAGGATGGATATTTGCGCTGACGTTTTGTTCAACTGGTCGATGACTGAATACTCCTTGGCATGTACTTTCCTCCAAAGGTCGTCCGGACTTGTCTTGATAATGGGAGGCTGATTGGAAGCTTGCCTGCTGGATTCAGCCAGATGTTCAGGGATATAGATTCTACCAGTTCTTGTCATACCCTGTGCCGCAACATCTTCTTCAGTCTTGAATTTGCCTTTCCTTCTCGCCTCGGCTGTATAGTCCCATGGTACATCATCTGTATAGAAAGGTGGTGCAGTCGATATCGCCACCGTGATTGGCGCATCTACCCTCACTTCGAATGGAACATGTGCCTAGGGTGGCAAGAGTGCAACCTCAAATAGTGCGGGTGCATTTGCCGGAGACACGAACTCAAATTCAATCGATACTGGTGTCTTTGCAGGTGACGCTGCTTCAAACTCAAGAGGCATGGACATATTTACCTTAACATCCTCAGACGGTTGAATCCGGACTATCATCGGGTTGAGAGTGACTGCAGGTTTCTTTGGATCATCGCCTTCTGCGATCAACCCGATTGATCCCTTGGGGTCCCAATCATCTTCTATTTCAATCAAGTGGATGCCTTCACCCTTATGGCCCAAAAGAGGATTGTCGCGAACGTTTGGAGCAGATTCCTTTGCCACGATGACCTTGTTTTCAATCAGGGATTGTATGTTGTCCTTCAAAGAGCGGCACTCATCGATGGTGTGCCCCTTCATGCCGGAGTGGTATGCACATGACTTGTTTGGGTTGACCCATTGAGAAGGATTCTCAGGGGTTGCAGTAGGGATGGGGGTGACATAACCAACAGCTTTGAGCTTCTCATACAACTGGTCGATGGGTTCAGCGATGGCGATAATACTGTTTTGGAGGTCTACGATCAAAATTAGGACGAGGTCCAGGGAAGTTTTGACCGGTAGGGGGTGATTAGTAATGAGATGGTTGGGAATTGTAAGTGTGATAGACAGGAGCGGGTTGTGAGTATCTGGGTGAAGCAGGTTGATATGTCGGTGGCAGAGGTGATTGATAAGTTGGTGGTGGAGCTTGGTATGAAGGTGCTTGGTAATTTGGGGTTGGTTGATATGTGAGTGGAGGTGTTGGGTAAGTTTGGTATTTGATTGGGGATTTGGTTCTTTGTGCAACCATCACGGCTCCCACGTCTCTTTTCTTAGACACACCACCAGACTGCAAATCCTTGTTTGTAACTTGCAAGGCTTCAAAATTTGTGACCATACTGTTCTTAATACCTTCTTCAATCCGTTCACCTAATTTGATAATGTCGGAGAACTTGTGGTTCTCAATCATCATCAACCATTCATAGTACTGCGGGTCCTGGGCCCGGACAAAGAACTTATTCATCTGCTCCTCTTCTAAGGCGGGTCTGACCTTGGCAGTTTTGGACCTCCAACGAGTAGCATACTCGCGAAATGTCTCAGTGGGCTTATTTTTCAAATTCTGAATATAGAACACGTCTGGTGCGTTCTCTATGTTGAACCTGAGGTGCGTTCTCCGTGTTGAACCTGAATCTGTCCATAAATTCAGATGCCATGCTCACCCAATTCAACCATTTCTTGGGATCTTGGCTGATGTACCAAGACAATGCATCTTCTTTCAAGCTCCTCGTGAACAACTTCATGCGGATCCTTTCATCCTTCCCTACTCCACCAGCTTGTCACAATAAGTTCTCAGGTGGACCCTTGGATCACCTGTACCATCAAACATTTCAAACTTAGGAGGTTTGTATCCCTCGGGCAGTTCGACATCGGGCTGTATGCAGAGGTCTTCGTAGTTCAACCCTTCGACTCCCGTGATTCCTTCGACACCTTGAACCCGGCTGGTCAGCTTCCTAAGTTCTTCGGCCATGTTCTTGATAAGCAGGTCATTTTCATCAGACTCAGGTGTGTATGTGATAGGGGGAGTGGAGTGTGGTATGGTCTCCACGTAGATGGGATGGTTATGGTGGCCTGGAGCATGAGTGTGGAAATGGTCATTTTTGGAGTTCTGAGGTTCTGGGATAAGTAGTGGGGTGTTGTTTGGAGTATGGCAGGCATTGCAGTGTGCTGGAAGAGTTTGGTTCTTTGGTGGGGTGGTGTGATAATAAGCTGTGGGATGATTTTGCTGCTTTGGGATGTTTTGAGGAGGTGTAGGATTCTGGATGTTGACATATGGGACTTTGAGGGAGAATGTCAGATTTGCCAGATTCCGAACTTGATCAAGCTCTTCTTGGAATTTTAACAACTTCCGTTCCAGCCGCGGCACAGTTTCATTCTGAAGCCAAATACCCTGTGGCCCTGGATGAACCCTGGCTCGCTCAGATCACCAGGATAGAAAGGGGTACAACCGGCATGATATTTGTCTTGCTCGATGGTGTCCTTCTCCATTATAATCTTGCAGTGCCACATGTGCTGGGCTTGGCACTTGTGAGGACTATAGTCATTTTGGAAGTCAGCTCGAAGATGGCTCATCTTGTCGACCCTGGGTATGACTTGCTTCCTACCCGCTTGCCTCAGAACTCGAAGAGGGACGTAAGGGTATGTTCCTCTAAGACCAATTAGTATTAGGAACGGTGCATCCCTGGAACGGGCGATGAACTCCTCTGTCGAAAACCACTCGAACATCCACTGAACCTGTTCTTCAGTCAGATTACCAAAGAGCTCGACCCATATTTTGGCGTTCTCGGGCTGAGTAAACATGTCAGTGATGTAATTCAGTAGCTTTGGATGGTGGAAAGCGATGTGGTCACCCCAAACTCTTCGATGAACTTCTTGTCGGTACTCGCCCTTTTAGAGATGTTCCATGAGCCAAAGCTGAAGTAGTAGATTGCAGACTTCGAAGTGCCTTGGCCCTCGTTGACACTTTTCCACGGCTCGATATATGTCTGCAATGATCATGGGCACAATACTGAAGTTTTTCCCATCAGTTCCTTCCATTAGTGTCTTGGTTACCATGGCCAATCTAGTGTGGATTCTCTCCTTCTTTATTTGAGCAAAATATGAAGACAAATACTCTAAGGTGGATGTGTCCCGAGGATGTAATGGCAAAATCGTCGTGGTAGGTACGATATGATTTGATGTGACCGTACCTCTCGTACAAGTAGTCAAAAGGGATGTATGACTTCTTTAAGCATATGTCACGATCCGATTTTGGAGTCATGATGGCGCCTGTCGTTGAACCAGGCAAGCCACCCCTTTTTAACTAAGCTAAATTCAATTTACAGTAAAAGTAAAATTTTAAACGTGTTTACTGATAATACTAAGAATATGAAGTTTAAAAACAATATTTGAAACAAAAATTAAAATCTCCAACCCCGGATCTGGTGTCACTCAGTCATGAGCTACTATAACATAAAGCAAAAGGAAAAGAGAAATGGACAACATTGTCTCAAAATAAAGAACAACAGGTAGAATAAGAAAGAGAAGGCGAGGTCGCGATCGCTAGCTGCTACCTGGACAACTCCAATGAAAACTCTGACAGTTGCTCAATATCCACTACCGAGTCCCGGTGTACCTGGGTCTGCACACAAGGTGCATGGGGTAACGTGAGTACACCAACTCAGAAGTAACGAACCCAAACTATGGGCTGAGAGGTAGTGACGGACTAAACCTCAATAATTAAATCATCATCGTACAAAATTTAGGCATGTTCACAATTTATCAGGAATAACAACAGAATATACTAGATATACCTCCATATGTTCTACATGCCAACATGTCACAGTGTGAAAATGCACATAGTGCTCACAACTCTCCCACAGAAGTCCACTCAGTACTATATATGGCTCTCAGGCCCAGGGAAGTTCCATCCCGGAATATGCATAAACACCGGTGACCGTAGTCACTCCGTACTGAGGAAAAAGGCCAGTCCAGCCCCCACGGAGAAGATACATCTCCGGAATACAACACTCGGATAATATCCATATCCAGGGAAGATCCATCCCTCACATAACATCAGCTTCGGACAAGATCCATGCCCAGGGAAGATCCATCCCTCATCATCAATGCGCTCACTGGGGGTGTAAAGACTCCGGAGGGGACCTAGTGGCCCAAGCGCCATATCAAGCCAACGAAGGCATGATTTAATATCGCTGCGGTGTGCAGTCCGATCTCATAACTGTCTCAATAACAGGATCTCGGACTCACTCTGTCATTACTCTTCAGTCTCACTCACATGGATCACAGATGCCTCCATCAGCCCGACACAATGATAAGTATGCATATAATTAACAATACTGAGACTGAGATATGAAGTGGCATGCTAGATCAGGATTGAGTATATGGAATCAAATAATCACAAAATGAGACAGGAATATACGACCACTCGGGTCTCAGCATTTTCGGCGTGAAGCCTAGCATTAATACTTCACATGATTTCTAACAAGTTCACAATTACCACATTAACAGGAGCACAGATATCATCAGGGAATAATCACTAAGCAGTGCCATGGGATAAGCCAGGCCACAAATACTCAGTGCACACCCGCACGCCCGTCACTTGGCATGTGCGTCACCTCAACAATAGTCATAAATCATTTAGCTCCGTGTTTCGAACCCGCAGAACCAAGTTTGGAAACGTTACTTACTTCAAAACCAGCTAAAATACTATTCCGCAGTGCCTTTGACTCTAAATCCGGCCTCTGAGTGCTCCAAATCTACCAAGTTCAGATTTTTATCATCAATTTATGCTTAAGGAATGAATTCCAATTGAAAAGTACCAATTTTAGCTCAAAACCCGACCCCCGGGCCCGCATCTTGGAACCCGACAAATTTTATATCAATGTTCTTCATCATCCCACGAGTCCGTACATATAAAGAACGCTAAAATCAGAGTTCGTTTGACCCCTCAAATCGACCCCTAAAGGTCTCAAAATCTCAAGCCCTAACCCCACATTTTTCCTACTGATTTTCATAATTAAATACTGATATAAGGTCTCCAATCACATATAATTGAGTTATTAAGTCCAAAAACCTTACCTCAATGATGAACCAGCGTTTCCCTCTTCAAAATCCCTCAAAAACCTCGGAACCCGTACAACAATGGTGAAAAGAGGGTTAAAAATCGCGAAGGCAGGTTTTTATACTTTCTGAACAGTGATTCCGCATCTGCGGCCACTTAAGCGCACCTGCGGACCCGCACCTGCGGTCCCAGGTCCGCACCTGCGACTTCGCAGGTGCGATCCTCCTCCTGCACCTGCGATCCTCTACTGAGCCTCCAAAATTTCGCATCTGCGGAGCTTTGCTCGCTCGTGCAGGCCCGCACATGCGGTTACACTTTCGCAGGTGCGGTCACACCAGCACCAGCAGCTGAAGCTGCATTTTACCAACTTTAAAACTTCCGTTAATCACCCGAAATCAATCACGATCCCCTCGGGACCCCAACCAATTATACCAACATATCATATATGATCATTAAAACTTAGTTGCACTCCCGAAACACTAAAAAATAACATCAAAATACCAAAATCACATCAAATTCAAACCTAAGAACTTTGAAATTTCTAAAATCCTCCAACGATGCCGAAACTATTCAAAATAACTCTGATTGACCTGAAATTTTCCAGGCATATCCAAAATGACATTACGAACCTGTTCCAACTTCCGGAATTCCATTCCGACTCTAATAGCCTATTTTCCACTGCCGACCGGAAATCACCAAAAACTAACTTTCGCCAATTCAAGCCTAATTCTACACCAGTCCTCACAAAAAAATATTCTGAACACATTCCTAAGTCCCAAATCACCTAACGAAGCTACCCAAGCCATAAAATCCACATTCCGAGGTCGTTTACCAATAAGTCAACTCTCAGTTGACTTTTCCAACTTCAAGGCTATTTTTAAAGACTAAGCGACTAAACTCTCACTACAACCATTCCGATTTCACGCCTACCAACTCTAACATATCAATAACAGTATAACCAACCTATGACAAGTCAATAAGAATAATTTTTAATGCAAGTTCTACGTAACGACCGACCGGGTCGTTATAACATACCAGTTCTACATCTTCTTCAGACCCATCATTTTGAGGAAACCTTTGCCTGTGCGGATTTCAGGCATTAGCAACCCCGAGGTTTTCCATACTAAGCCAGCCAGTCCTCCTATTTCCTCCAGAAAAGGTGTCATTTTCAGTGCCCCAAAAGCGGAACACGGACCTTTCACAATCCCAGAACAAGGTAGCAGCCTCTATTATCATGTTGTTAGGCTGGATTTCTAGGAGAGATGGCAGATTGCCCAAGTATTTCCTGACGAGAGTTTTGTCGCTAGAATGTAAATCTTCCCACCAACTTAGCAATCTTGGAGGGATATTGGAGACCATGCCGAATCTTGGGACTTCGTGCCTCATTTTTCTGCAAGGCAAACAAGGTTAGGCCCTTACCCCCACCAGACTCGACTATTTAACACCAAAAATTAGCATAAAGCATTTAGTTCTCCAAATAAATGCACCGAACGTGATGATGTCCGTTTGGGTTTAGGGAAACCCAGTGGACTTTTGGATAAGGCAATCTTAAAAGCTATCGTGCAGACCATACTTTAGCCTGGCTAGGTTTGACCATGATGCATGAAACAACATAACGGAGTAAGGATTCTATGGGGTTTTAGACTAGTAACCTCGAGCGGACAATGATCACGCTCAACTATGTCTTCTATAAAGACTAAACGGGCGTTGCAAATATAAATCTG